>JAUYWV010127257.1:0-20077 GCA_032274565.1 Nematoplana nigrocapitula
GAGGTGACGTCCCCGTGGGAGGACCCCGGGGTGGGGGGGGGGGGCTACAGCACTTCACCAGCCGGGAATGGCTGGATATCTTCGCAACGGGAAGGCGGCTGCATGGAGACACATACGCTTTTAATTTCTTTCTTCCTCATTCCCGGTCTGGGGGGCGCGTCAGCATCCCGATCCCCCTTAGGAACGACAGGGCTCGTTTCCCGTCCGCGAGGATGGCGGACATCTATCTTCAGACATATAGCTGTTCTATGGGTTCTGCTTTCGGTCCGTCATACGCAAACATATAACTTACTGCTTGGAAAAGAAAATATTTGAATTGGTTAGTAAAAGACCACTCGTCTACTGTCGTTACATTTGTTTTTGGGTTTGGTGTCACAACTTAGATGCTTTCCACTCATATGTTTCCTTTGTAAATAGCATTGATCCCAACATTCGGGTTGATGCGGAAGTTTCGCCAGAGCTAGTTAACTTTCTTGATTTCACTCTGTTTAAGGGAGATAATTTCAAATCGAAGGGTTCCCTGGATTACAAGGTGTTTCGTATAGACACTGATCGTCCCGTCACCTTACTACATCATAAGTCTTTTCACCCTAAACATACTTTCAGAGAAGCTATTTCCAGTCATTGCATACGTTTCATCAAAAGCAGAGAAGCTTTCTTCGCAACATTAAAAAATATATCCTTGCTCTCTATACTTCTCCATGTTGTATGTTTGGCTTCCTGCAATGTAGCCGTGATAACTGCATTTGTGCTCTATTCTGTCTGTTCAATCGTCTGGTCATAGGCTCACAACAGCGCTACATGTACTATATTTGGCAGTCTCTCTCTCTTGTAATATGCATGATTTATCTTATCTCTTGCACCATATGTAATCACGGTATCTATGTTGGTCGAGTCTGGTAACCGTATTAGAGATCGCGTGTTTCGTCACATCAGTGATATTCGCAGACATTCTAATTCCGTTGTGACGAATCATTTTAAATAACCTTCACTGGATGCTTTTAAATTTCAGTTGTAAGCGCATTCGCCTCATCTCCTTAGGTAGAACCCATAGCATTGACCCCGAGTGGGTTTCGGGTCACTGCGGTTTGAGAGGGAAGGACAACGAAGCTAGGAAATGCTCCGCCCTTCCCCAGACTGACCCAGTCGATTTTACCTCATAAAGAGGCAACGAAAATGTGTGCAGAGATTTATATCGAGTGCGTGTCGAGGCACACAAAACGCCGCCGGGAAATGGAGAATAGATCTACTTAACAATATTACATTCCATGATTGAACAAACAAATCCAGCCAAATATTGAAACCACCAAAGTGCAGTATACCGTATAATAAATCGAGAGCCAGATGATAAATACAAGTAAACACAGAATGTCACTGTCAATCATAGTGATACAAGGATCTTTGCCAAATCACACACAATCCGGTTTCGCTGCACAATATGGTCTAGCAATTCCCTATATCAATTATACTCATAGACATCGCTTGAAGGGGGCGAATAATTGAGAAGATTGAGGAAGTAGCTTGATATGCGGATTAAAACTTACACTTAGAGGAATAATGTGCAAACCTGTGGCGGTACTCCTTCGCCCAGAGGCTAAATATGGCATTACATAACCACTGCATAGCTGACCAGAAAAATATATAAAGAGAAATAAAACTGATCTGTTTAGGTCAACACGTCCGATTTCAAGTACAGAAAACTGTGTCTTATAATTAGACCGGAATGTAATTGGCGCACATAGCACTGCACCGCTTGGGTCACTCGCCCTGAGGAAACCCTACTTCCTGTCAGCTCTTTATCAGACATACTGATATTATCTGCACTAGATCAAGTGTAAGTCATGGGGATAATATTGGATAAGCAACTATCCTAAAGAGTCGGATGAGCAGGGAAGTGATGTACTGGAATAGGGGAAACGAGGTTTAGGAAGTGTTGGAGAAGAGTAGCACAAGAAAGCCCAACAGAAAGTTGACTGAGCATAACACCAGTCGAGCAAACACCCAATACAGCAGGAGCACCAGTAGCAGGCGAATCTGACGGATAATGAAGGGCTGTTGACAAGATGAGCGCCCGTTTAGAGAAATACGGGGATATTGAAACCGTCGTCCAAATTTACGTCTACTTATACTAAAATGAACGGAGAGAACGCATCAACGATTTCCACCCAGCGCCGTCATACTGCTCGATGCCCGTCGGGACACCTCCGCCCCCCGCCACTCACGCGCGCTCCAAAAGCATGGCTCCGGACCAGGACCAGACAGACTTGCTGTCTTCCTTAGGGGAAGACAGTCAGACAACTCAGTGTTTGGATTGAGGGAAACGGCAGAGAAAAGGAATCGTTGGGTATTCGGGACCTGCTTCCCCTCTGAAAATTGCGAACGATAAAACCAGATGCACCCAGTTGATAAGGTAGACTTTTGGCGAGCATAATCACGGAAATGGGAACCTACTGGTAAATCTTGCTATCGGTGGACACTTGCAGCCCGTAGAATTTACTCTGGTCCGAGGATGAACCGGCGAAGGCTGGAGGGTTATGGGCTGAGCCGGGCAGGAGAGCGGCGGCGTGGACGGACAAGAATCCCAGAGGTTGACTATCACGGGGTGATCGCGAGTAAGTCAACTGGTTGTCCAGTTCGTTGTACTGGAGCCAGCGCAGTTTTCGTGTCGACCGGTATTGTTTGTTGGACGGAGATTTGTACACCCAGCCACACAGCGGAGCAATGTCCATGTCTGGAATGGGGCAAGATACAACTGAACTGAACCACACGTCGTCCTCTGGCTCACGGTTCATCGATATATCAAAGAAGGAAATAGAAATCAATAATTCCCAGAACAAACGTAGAATAAAGTACTTACCTGTGTGACCATTGGGAACGATGAACCAGTCTTGAGTAGAGTCCTCCTCCTCCTCCTCAACATCAGATGCGGGACTGCATGCGGCGTCTTGTAATGGGACAGAAATAGGAACGGGTGGAACACTTATGGTACTCTTCAATGAATCTTCCGGATCTGAAATGGGCGTCTGTTCGCTATTGTTGTTAGATTCCATGATCCTGAAGACAGAAAGATGTAAACCGATTTCAAATAAAGAGTATTAAAAATAGTATACCAAATATAACGAAACTGCCACATTGCTGTTTAAATGGCGAGAATAAAGTGTGACAAAGCCGTTCCCGCACTAAGTACGCAATAGACAGTATACAGTATATATTCGGTTAGAGTTGCCACGGCTGATAGTTTCCATGACGTCATATGGAAATCAATAATTTGACAGTCTGCCTAATCGCCATCAACCAGTCCTAAGTTTTTATCAGAGACGTCTGAATACATCAACTAGAGTAAACACGCGCGCAAATCATGTAATTTCGGTTTGGGTGTGTTTGGTAGGCAAAAGTCGAGAAGGGTTAATATTTATATTCGGTTAACATTTTACAAAATGGCAACTAGCTGCTATAAACTGTACAGACAGATAAAATGAAACGAGAATCATTGTACAGTATTAGAAAATTAATCACTAACCTGCAAGCCAACCAAGGTTTTTACGGCTAACTTTAAAACAGAAAATCGTCACATCTGATTGGTCGAAAGGGCAATCAATCAAATTACATGGACATCATTTACCTTTAAATGAACGTGTCTATTCTAGTATACTTATTTCAACCTCTTTGGTCTCTATTCACGGACTCTCCAATATGAATCCTGGTACAGGAGTAATACCGAGTTCTACCGACACAAACTATATAAATGTATATTATTTTCGAAAAAAAGGATAATACGACAAGAAATGTACCTAATAAAACCGGCGATCAATTAATCATCATGGATATTTGAATATTTTCTTATTTGTGGCCACTTATGACCCGATGGTTTGTGGCTTTCTTGAGTGGAATGAAGCACGCAAAACCAATAAGACCGAAAGTTTAATATTTCGTCAATTATGACCAAATTGAACCTAAACCCAATTAACTTTCTTAAAAAATGCCCGATCCGAAATAAAACACGAAAAGAGATACGATAAAATCTTCCTGTTAAAACTTTTAAACGGCACTGATTTCAAAACAATAATTATTATAATCGAACTATCTGATAAAGTTGATCAGTTGAAACGGTCCACTTTGTTAAAACCAAAACCAAAATAGCAATACGTTTAGGAGGGGGAATCAAAATAAAAAAATCAATATGTAAAAATATATTTAAAACAAAGACAAAAAGTAGAAAAAATAATATATGCACAGCTACATATGTTTCAACATAAGGCCAATACCATTCACAACATTTATCGTTTGAATAACACAGACGGAGCAGCTTTGTTATTCCAATATATAATTATATTACAAAGTTTCTGATTTTTGCTAAGAGATCGGGATTTCTCTGTTCCAGATATAAATACATTTTTCCAGGTTCGTTTTGAGTTAGAGACACACCTAAAATTGTAGATTAATAATAGCATGAAAGCAGCGGAAAACGTTTCCGGTAATAATTTTACATATGAAAACAACGACGACGCACAATGGCTTTTGACAGTATATGATTATTTGTAAACCGTACACGGCTACACTGGGTGCCTATACAGGTTGGGCCAAAGGTAACTACAGTTAAAATTTATCGGAAAGTTTTCATAAGAAACAACTAATATTTAATTTCATCAATTATTATAACGATTCATGATAACATTCTCGGTAGCAATGTCTGGAAAACATTTAATTTTACTGAAGATCGTATGAACACCAAGCAATATCTCAAATTGTATAGAGGCTCAGTTTATTCCTACACTGAAGAGACTATATATGCATATAATAGGACCAGTCTGACGACCAGCTAAGGAGTTCAGATCTCTCTCTTCAGACAAGGAAGCAGTGAGACAAGCTTTTTAAGAATTCTGACAACGTGGTCCTCGAGAAAATCCACACTCCAACATTCCGCAGACTTTCCTTGTTTGTATTGACAATAAAGGGTTGCAAGTTGATCCATTTGATAATTAAGATGATTGTAAATTCCATTGATTTTTATTGCCATTTGACGACGTTGATAAACTACATGCATGATTGTTTTGATAAAAAATGTTGTCTACAGAAGCAGTATTTGAACCGCAGTTATTTGTGGTCCCCTCGTACTGTTACCAAATTTTCCAAAAAAATGGTATTAATTCAATCAAAAGCGCACCGAATTTTGTACTCACACAGGGATGTAGACAAACAGACACACAAAAACAAAGTCGGTGAATATAAAAACAAAAATCCTAACAGAGCGCGAGGACAGACGACTACAGCGCATTTGCATGTTTACCATCTGTCGGATGGACTAAATTCGCTTAACTTTGGATGGAAATCGAAGGGAACACAAAAACTAGTCACAACTCGACAACTCGTTCTGTCCTAAAGGGTTAAGCAAAGTGTTCAACAGTGATTGATCAGCAAGGTGCAATTTCTCGGTGGAATGAGATGAGTAGGTAATAATTAGGACGATTTCTGTTACACTAAAAATATCAGAGTTGTACAGAAATTGTAAAATGTTGCAAATTTTACACATCGAAAAATTACCAGTAGTGAGCCTGCAGTCAAACACACAAATAGTGAAGCGGGAAACTGAACACGCGATCGACAATCCTATGGTTACATGTAAAGTGTTTGTCTGTCTAACGGCAAAGCTTGCAGCCAGCCACCCCAATGACGATATGCATGGTTCGCATGAATAGCAAAACAGATACGACTGCATACATATTTAACCCGATGAGGAGGTCATTTAATACCCTAGATGTGATTTCTCTTGTGTTTCTATTAACGAGAAATTTTTGGACTCTCTCACCTACAGCCAGGGTTCAATCGCTTTTTTCAGGATTTTTTCCCCTGATTATAATGTGCAAATCACTGATAACAAGTACTATGTTTGAAGTTCTACATTTTGTAGATAAACACAGTACTATAATAATAAGTAATTAGATAACAATATAAAATATAAAAACAATATAAAATGTCATTGAAGTCGAAATATCACAAAATTAGTCTCTGAGAAAGTGGGCCTCTCTGCTTGTAAAGGCATCACATAAGTGCTTGAGATCTTACTGCTTCACACGAGCCTTTTCCATTAACGCATTCAATTTTATCCAAAGCTCCCTGATATTTCCTGTCTTCTCTGGCTCTGCACACATTTCTTTAGCAGACATTTTCTTTTAACAAACTTTGAAATTCCCTGATTTTAAGACAAAAACGCCCAAATTCCCTGATTTCCTCCCGATTTTTTATAGAGATTTTAATTGCTTTTGCAATAAACAAAATCGGGTCTACTACTAACAATATAATAATGAGAAGCAGAAGAGACGAACAAAAATAACAAAAAACTTACAACTAAATCATTTAAGTCACAAGAACCCAGAAGTCTGCCACCTAAAAGACAAAGAAGTAATGTATCTTTTAAAGAATAAATTAACTTTAAATGAGAAAGTCGATACACTACTTCCTACAATTAAAGCAACAGGGAAAAGTATATTACTATATAAGAGAAATTGTAGATGGCTCACTGATGCCGTCAAAACGAATACGGAGAAGGAAATCAATAAACTGAATGACTAGTTGTTTAAATAATGGCATAAAATAAAATGTTGGTAAAATATTAGGAACAAAATTAAAACATTTGTGACTGCCACATAACGTGTCACAAGGAAATCACATCTGCAGTGTAATCACCGATTTGTCACATCCTTGCTTGTTGAGTAATTTCCCGGCGAAGAGAGAGATAGAGAGAGAAAGGAAAAAGAGATATAGAGAAGGGGAGAGACAAGAGATAGCGGGAGGAGAACAGAGGGGGAGAGAAAAACAAGGGAAAATAGGAAAGAGATAGAGAGAATAAACAGGGGAAATGATGAAATGAGAGAAAAATACAAAATTGAAAGCGAGAGAGAGAAAGAGGGAAAAGGGAGAGAGAGAAAATGAGGGGAGAAAAGAAAGTACGAGAGGGGAGAGAAAACAGAAAGAGATTGGAGAGAGAGATCCAAGGAAACATAGCACTTTGTTAAGAAAATAAAAAATATTGCTTTAGTACATGAATCTTTTAACATTTTGCGGAATATATCATCTCTTTTTTAAAAAACTCACCAATTTTACTGGCAACTGTGTTTATGCTATCAATAGCACTCGGAATGTCTGCTTGGCTGTCAACCATCACCTCAATTTCCCCAATACAGTGTTCTAGACCAGTCACACAGTCCAGCACAACACTAGCGCCATCCAGAATCCACTTCCTCCGTTGGGTTTTAAGGCAGCAAAAAAGAGAGAGTATGCCCTTGTCACACATCTTCAGTAGCTCGTCAACTTTTGAAGCCTCTAGATGACCACAGTGAAGACGTTGCTTTACCAGATGAACAATTTCTGTTTCATTTCTTGTCTCTACATACTGATCAACACTGGGCTCATTTTTCACTTCCCTCGGCCAATATTTGAGCTCCCACAATTTATTTCTCTGACGTAGCCAGGTATCACACTGCATTAATAAACAATCTTCAGTGTCAAAATAGTTGTCTTCCAATTCTTCAACTCCATCAAATTTCCCACCTTTTTGCTCAATAAGTTTTTCAGTGTCTGCATTAAAACGAAATTTTCTCTCTATTTCAAACTTCTTTGACATAACTTACTAAAAAGAAAATTACAATAAACAAATAATACATAACTACTTGTATATATGGATGCTTCAAAATATGCAGATATTTGCCAATATTTTTAAACATGGTAGTAATTATATGTTTCTCAATTATGTTAATAGTATGCTAAAAAAGACTGTGGATAAATCATGTAGTCCAATAAATGTTAATAATATAAATTATCATACACGACAGCTAATCATTTTAATTAACAGCCAGACAAATACCAGGTCTCTTATCTAGATCAGCTTCTTTTCCCTTTTTTCATCCTTTCTAATTATTTTCTAGTTTACTAAGTTCAACCACTGTAGCATCACGGTATAGCCAACTCTCTATGCCATTTGTCAGCCAAATAAAAAATTATGGAAAGCTATTTAAAATACATTTTTAGAAGAAAAACAAATTAAAACCCCTTGCAGATGGTTCAAAATGCTAATAAGTGTCATACAGAATGACATATTTAAATAACGAGTTAGTGCCAGAATCATACTGAGTATGATTGACAAAATTTAGAGCCATTGTAGGTGTCGCTACATTTTTGAAGATGTCACTGCATCTTTCAATGTATCATAGTTTGCTTTCTGACTTGGCAACATCATAAGGAGGCAGTGGAATTGTCTGCGAAGCAAAAAACTGGCATATTTGACTTGATTACGTTTCATGCTCCTTCAATTGCATTTAGCATCAGTGAATAAGGAGGCAGTCAAATAAGCATCACTTCTGAAACACACACACACACACACACTTCTCGAACACCTGTGACAATGTGAACTGTCAATAATAATATTTACCCACTTGGTCTTGTGAATACACTGTTTTCAAAGCAACAACATTGAGAACCGTCCACAAAAATCTATTGAAATGTGAATGTTTTCCATCCAAAGCTGCCACATTTATGCTCAAACTTAAGCGAACCACTTTGGCATAGAACACTGACCATGTGAACATTACCGCCTTTACTCGTTGAGATCTGGATGACAACCCTTGTTCCACACATTGCACAGCCTTTAATGTATCTAAAAATGTCTAACTATATTGCTTTAAACCACATATAAAACAATATACATAATTTTTCTGTGCAACCTTATTATTGTTTCAATTGGAAACTTCAGATTGATAATGCCATTTTCCATAGTGTAAAATCAGCCAGACAAACACCTTGAAATGGTCTGTGGATAAAAAGTGACATTATGTTTCAATAACCCCTTTATGCATTTGTTCAAGTATGAACTGTGGGTTTTCTCCTAGCAAATCCAAAAGACCATGAGCCATTGTACAGTTTAGGGTTCCTATTTTCTCGAAATATTTTCAAAATTATCAAACTGTGTCTGTAACTTTGAATTTCCTGATAATGTTGATTGTATCAATGAAACATGTGATGTTTGTGTGAGTAGTTTGGGCTCTTTTCATATAAAGTAATTTAAAGTAGTTTTTGGAATAAATGTTCTCAACTGGTTGAACTAGTAAGGACCAATACAATTGACCCTAACTTGTTTGATTAGTATGGGACTAGGTCAACTACTTAAGGACAGTTCAGCGGGCATTACTTTTTTTCCAAATATGACTACAAATTAATATAACTTTTATAAAGCTAATAAGTAATAGTTAATTAGTTTAATAGTTAATAAATAATAGTAGTAATAGGGTTTTATAAAAAGTCTTAAAAAAGTTGAAATCATAATAAATATTTCTTTAAAATTTCTTTGATTCATGGATATTTTACATCATAGATGTAGAAATATTTATATCATTTAAATTATAAATAACATTTATAAAGTAAAAAGTAAATTATATGTTATAATTAAATTTCTTATGTATTATGATATAGGTGCCCATTTACAGTTCAACAGGCATTTCTTAGGGGTATGAATTTACTTTTTATATAGGCGCCATCAACCAAAAGACTGCCCTCTTGCGGCACCCAAGATACTATAAAACAAAATGCAAAAACTAGACTTGCAATGCATACTTCTACTATCTCTCTCTCTCTCTTTGGTCCCCTTGGTATGAGTATTATGTAATAGAATTCTCACTATTTTGAATACTCCACCCCCTATAATGCACCATTATGTGTTACAAAACATAACCACTAACACCCCACATATGCAAGGCTTTTTTTAATTCAACATACCATATGTATTCTCATATAAGCAGTTTAATTATATATAAAATAAAAATACATTCTAGTGGTGGCAGACAGGTATATTTAGGTGGGTATATAAGATGGGCTCGTAATTCCATCTTAAGATCGCGAAAATCAGTATATTGCGCTGCACGATCTTAAGTCGATAGGTGCATAATCTTAGAATCCTTATAATTATATTGCGCTGCAAATCAGCATTATGAGCACAACATATACACTGATTTATAATTAATTAGTATACATGACACATGTGACATGTTATACATATATATGAAATCATAAATACTGCTATAAATAGGTAATAAACGGCCAGGCTAAATAGGTGATAAATTGTCCATCTGTGGGTAATAAACTTATTTTGATTAATTTATTTGACATTTTAAAGTTGAACTGTGCGCTTGAATTAATTTTTTTCAGACGAATAAAATAAATCTTTTTATTGCCTATATGGGCATGGCTATAAACATTCCAGCTGTATAGCTATGCCAGTATTGCCTATTGCCGTATTGGTTTAAAATAAATGACCTTTTACCCAAATACTATATACCCTTTTTGGGAGTGGGGGGAAGGTGCCAAAATACATTTGGCCCCACCTGCTTTGAACATACCATCAGAGACCAGACCACTGATTAACTTGTTCTTTATAGTACAACTACTTTATTAAGTTTTGAGTTTCCTTTTCTATTCTATAATAAACAAAAACTCTCAATTTCCACTTTAATACCCACACTGCAATGTTTTATTAATATTCTTACTACAAGCTAAAGTGATCTAAGAGTCACACTTCACTATTACGTATTAGTCAGCTATCAACAAAATGTTATTTTCACCTCAGACTCAGTTTTAGTAATTCTTATTCACGATTCGTCGATCCCAGAAAATGTACTTATTAAGCAGCCTAGATAAATATAGATTACGTCAACTTGGAATGTCTTCGATTAAAAGATCCACGATCTGGGAAATTATTTTGCACCTTTTAAATTTAAAAACATAAATTAATATAATATTACCAGAGGCAGAAATTCCCACTAAAAATTCGTGTAATAATACGGATAATGGATAATTGGTAGAGTATTGCCTTTGAATAGGCACTCTAAAAGAAAAAGAAGGTTGGAGTGAGGAGGTGAAGGGGTGGGAGAAAGAGAAGAAGACGAAGAATGGATAAACTACAAGAAATTGAAGAACAACAAAAAGATTATGAGACAAGGGCTACAAAGGGAAGAAAAAAACATTTTACAGAAACAAAAAAGACAACATCACACACGTCTTCCTCCCAAGATATGGACTTCAACCTGAAAATCTAGCTTTATAAATCTCTTGTAGATATTCTTCTTTGATATCACTAGTCGTTCGTACGAACATTCTTTGGTAAGAACATTCGTACGATCATCCGTCCTGTTTCATCATTTTGTGAGTAGGAACAAACTGCCACGTCGTTCGTACGAACGTTCGGTGAGCCTAAGAATGTTCGCAGGCTGGGCGTAACTGTTTCACCAATCACGTCTGAGAATGTACTTTGTGCTAAATATCTACGACTAGTAGGACGATTGCGTACGAAGTTTCTTTAGAACAAGTATAACCCCAAACAAGCAAACCCTTTTGTTGGGTATTCAATTGTCACAGAGAAGAATGAAGGATGAGGGGCACATCTGCCCGCAGAAAATGCAATAGGCTCTGTCCTCGAGAGTGGGCTAACGGGCTGTTGTGTAGGCGTGATGATCGATATCTGTTTTAAGAAGCTGAATAGGCGTCCTACCGGTTTTCTTCACTGATTTCATTGGCTGGTTTCTCGTAGCTGCGACAGTTTTAGACACAATGGAATCACGTGACGTACGAATGTTCGTAGATTTCACTATCGTTCTTTTCCAAATGGTGAAACAGCAAATACGAACGCTCGTACGAATGTCATAGAAATTGTTCGTGCGAACATTCTTAAGAATGTTCGTACGAACGACTGATGAAAAGTACCCAACTGGCCAAGAGCCAATGTCAGAGTGACAAAGACATGAATGGTACTCCTCCACTAGAGCACTCTAACCGATATGGCAATCACATTAATAATACTCATCCATTGGAGCGCTCTAATAATTGAACACGAAACACAACAGTTATATATGTTGAATTCAGAAAAAAAGCCTTTCATGTGGGTGGGGGTGTTAGTGGTTACATTACGTAACGCAGTGGTGATGTCTCTTATAGTGTTACGGTGCGTTATGGGGAGTGGAGTGTTCAGAATACTGAAAAATTCCGTTACGTAATACTTGAACAGCCCCTAATTAGAAATATCGAACTTTATCTTCTTTTGGAAAATCATGGAATTAATTTTTTGGTGATTTTTGTTGGCGCGGGATACCAGGAAATATGTTGTTCGATGAAGAAAGTCATGAAACATGAAATAAAATACAAAATAGAAAGAGCTAATAATATTGGAAAAGTGGATACAAATGGCTAATAAGAACAATTAGATCGACAGGCAAGCTGAAAATATCGAACAAGGAATACAAACGTCTAATAATATGTATTACGATAAAGAGGTGTTTGATACGGATGACATTCTAAATGATGAGGAGTCGGCTAAACTGAGTACTGTTGTAAGTAATGCTACTTCGAGTTTGCACAGACAAAAGAAATAGATAAAATAGCTTTTAGGACTGTGTATATGTTTAGATTTCAACAGTGCGATGGATAGAATAACAAAAAATAAGCATCCCCGAATGCAGAAATGTAATTTTTTCTTTATATTTATAGCAGTATCTTTCATGTATATTGCATAAGTAAGGATTTATGGATATATGTCACATTATAAGTGTTTCCTACCAATAGTGTGGATGCTGATGTTTCCTAAAGATTTTGTATTAGCATAAACATTTGTTTGCTAATCCTGTGTGTTATCCAGCGTGTACCAAAGTCCTGCATGCCAGTCTCGGTCGACAGCTTTTGTGAAAAACCATAGGTTGGTGATTAGGATATTTTTCAGATAATATATCATTATAGATAATAAGCCATGCTGATTTAGTATTTCACTTGAGCCTCTTTTCTTCTTCTTTTAACCATATAGGCGTTGTATGCATCGACATCTATCGGCTCTCCATTCACATCTGTTACACAAGGATTTCCGACCGTGTCCAAAAAGCAGTATTCTCGATGGCTCAATCTTATGCGACCAGGTGCCCCTTTGTCCACGCAATATTCACCTATAGTATAATATCTCTAGACGATTATTAAAACAAACTAAAAAGAGAAGAACCTCTGCTCTATTTGCTATTTCTTTTATTCAATTGGCCCTCCTTCCATCCGATTCGCGAAAAGGCCGAAACGCTTAGCCCACGTAAAACTTTGCTGTCAAAAATGAAGCTTGGGAACTATTTTTTTACCTTCGGCCTCGGTTGATCCAAGCATGTCCTAGTTGGGACGTATCAAGGAGCACAGCACAGGTCCCAGTGCTGCCCATTAGTAGCTAACAGCTGCTTGCGACTGCAGATCGACAGAGAAGCCTCCGTGTGTGACAACTTTGATATTTCGAGTATATAAAAAGCTACTCTTTATCCCTCAATAGTGCTTTTTCTAATAAGGTCGTATTTATATTTTCTGCGGGACTTTAGGTAATTTTTGTGTTACTTATCATGGTTTTTGTGTTCTTGTTACTCTGATTACGAGGAATAATCGAAATCGGTCGTACTGACAATGAATGATTTACTTTCTATTCAATTCTATTAACATCCACTATAGGAATCATATCCAACTTACGCATGATGCAATAATTTGAACACGTGACCACGCACGTAGGACAAGGGACAGGGATACTCCTTGGCCAGGGTCAAATATTCGGCAGCGATTTCCCAGACGGGAGGTTGCAGACCGGAGAATAGGGCTGGATTGTGCAGATTGCCTTCTGTGAGGAAGAATAAGAGTATCTGCTTAGAGGTACGGTTCCATGATATGTACGGTTTGTGTTCTTGGGAAATATTCTCTCCCAATGTGCACAGTGTGTCTAAGTTTCACTATAATACACTTACCATGAATATATGTTAATGTTAATATTGTATGTATATAATATTAATATACATATTTCACTACCCACATACTACTATAGCTGCTTAAAAGACTACCTATACTACTCTTTAGTAGTATGGGCGTATACTAGTGGAATATTGTAAAAGTTATTCGAATTAACCAAATTCCTATATATATATACTGTATGTCTAAAACATTGATTGTTTACTGAGATGAACTTACCAGCTGTCATAACACCATCGACACCAGTTTCAGCTAAGCACTGCTCAACATCAGACAGATACTGAATATTACCATTGGCAAAGACTGGGATTCGCAATGCACGCCTAAAAAGTCAGGGAAACGGAAAGAACAATATGATTTTCACTAGATTAGTAAATGATTCAAAATTGCAACACTGCAGTAATTAAAAGAAAATCAACTATGAGTTAGTTAACTTTCTAAATGCGTGAAAAAGGTTCAATCTATCACAATTTCAGTGTTTAGTGACTAGACTCTAGTCACTGACCATCGAGGAAATGGTTTACAAAAAAAACTGATGGCAATTTTGTGTTATTTACTGTCCCCGACAATCTGTTGAGCCACTAAAGAATTTCCAAAAGCAGTGTGACGTGCAGGTGGACAACTCACTTGACAGCTCTTATTTGGCTCCAGTCCGCCAGTCCCGTATGGACACCCTTCTGGTCCCTGGTCCGCCCGTGGACGGTGAGAATGTGGGCACCGGCGGCCTCCAATCGGCGTGCATACTCCACTGTGCGCTCGACATTGTCAAACACTCGTATCTTGGTCGTGATCGGCACGCGGAGTTCGGCGCGACATCTGGAGACTGGAGTTGCAGAAAAAATGATCTCATATAGACAGTAGTTATAGTTCTTTATTGACCACAGTCCAAGACAATGTGCTCGATTTTCAATGTTTTTGAAACGACTATGGATAAGTTGCCCCAGCCAGAAGAGTACTAATAGCAGTTGGGAAATGGAATTGACCACTTCCAAAATGACAGTAAATACAGTGAAACAAGAGAGTCTTAAATTATAAAAAAGGAAGAAGCTAGTTTCTCAGAGAGACCCGGAAGGAGAGCATAAGGTGCTCCAGAAGAGTGTGCCTATCAAGTATGTACATCACGCAAATGTTCGAAGTCGATTTTAATTTGACAAAACTGATGCGTAAAAAATATAATTTAGGTAATTAGTATACTAGTGGCCCGCTGCAGCTACGCGTGCAAGTATTGTTATGAATAAAGCACAATGCGCTAAAGATGAGTATCACCAGTGTGTGTTCGGCGTATGTTCAACCGCAAGCTCCGCCTATAGCCTATAGCGAAGCGCCTTAGTCTTGTTGTTTGTGTTCAACGCACAGATAGATTACGCCAGAGTGAGAGAGAAAATCAATAGATCTTCTTGGCCGAGTGTGCCACCCTACGTGACTGAATCAAGTTGCTCTAGCTCTCTCTGTCAGCAAACTGACCAATCATACGACGTGTTCTAGCGTTACGCGACCGACCGACCGACGCAGGAATCACGTAGCTTGCATTCTGTGGTTCCACTTTTCATTTTCCCATAATATTGAACTGTTCATAGTAGTATAGCATGTAGCAATACTGAAAATGTATTTTCCATGCCAAAGATTAAGAGGCATTTTTTGAGGAAATTCAGATTGGTTTTTGTTTAAACTTGATACGAGGATGGAGGAGATAAGGACGCATCATTTGACTTACCGGTCCTTGCTATAGGTGGAACTGAGAAGTATTCGACATCATTACAAGCTGCGTAATCTGATCCAGGTTTGCAAGTAAGCAGATCTGTTCACGGTGGTGTGACGTTTCTTGAGAAACTAACAATCAATTCTAACTTCAAAAGTCTTCGACTGACTAACAACAGAACAGACAATATCCTACTCATTGAGCACACTAGGTCCCATTCGTCCTGGAGAAAGGCGCCGTAATGCCCCCTCTTGGCAATTGATTGGGGACAGCCCAGATTGAGATCGATCGCATCGCACAAGTCCTGGGCATATCGACCCGCTTCGACCAGGGTGTCCGGATTATTCGCACAAAACTGCACACAAGCATTCAGAAACATTTAGACACTAGGTTGAAGCAGTCAAGTATGATGTCATACTTTTAAAACGCTCTCTTTATTTACTGCACATTCGTTTCATAGCCATAGGGCAAACATTCTTGAAAACGCTGGCCCTATTGGAATGGTGTCTGACTCGCCGCGGACGCCGCGCAGCAAAATTGTGTCAATATTGTGCTGCGCAGTCACCGATTTTTGAAAAAACATTTTTAGTGCTGCGCAGTTAAATTGTGTTCAATTTTGCGCGTGCGACCGATTTTTAATTAATCCCTTAGCTCCACCAATTTACCGGTTTTACACGCAGCAATCTAATTAGTGTATATGTATATACTGCCCTAATAGATTACATATGTTTTTACACTTATAAAAAAACAACCCTTACAGATGCATTTGTTGAAATTTTAACTTTAAAATTATTAAAGTAGTTATTTTTGTGGACGTAAACAACATTTTCTAGCCAAATAATAGTAATCGATTGGGGTACACATATTATTTAGTCTTAAAAATACCATACGTAATAATAATTACATAAAACGTAACTGAGACAATTGAAATAAAACATATGTACCGTATTATTGTAGTTTTTATTTACAAACGTAAGTACTCGCAGTTGATGATGTTTTTTAATGTAAATGCGCGCCGCGCCTTATACTCTTCACTTCGGATGTATTACAGAGCTCCAAATGATGAGGTATAGGAAAAAGAGTCGCTTCCGGGGTTTCACAGGTAGCCTGTACTGTTTTAAATCAAACTGTCGTGCTGTAATTTTCGGTGGAGGTGACGCCACAGCACTATGACCCCGGATTTGAGAAGAGTTAAAGAGAAAGATTGAGACAAGAGAGAGACAGGTAAAAGAGATAAACGATAGGAGGTCCTAGGGAATGCAGCACTTTATCTGAAGGAGTAGGACACGACCCCCTTCGAAAAATGGTCTGCATGTGGGTTTAAACCATGCTCGCGCAGACACTTGAGCATAAATGATGACGCTAGAAAAGTTCGCCTCAGAAATAAATTTATAATTCTGCTTTCTATACAAAAAGAGGTTCTTAGTACTTTGTTGGGCATCTATAATGAAGGGGTTATACCTAACCACTGTAAACATCACATCTGTAGGTATTCATTGATTATTTAGCCACCTTTTTACATTTAGCTTATTTACAATAATTATGATTGAATAGAATGATTAACCCTTGTGTGGCACAGCTACCTAACAGGTAATTCGAAAATTACACAACCTATCACACGTGCAAAACTGACGACCCTGCTGTTTGGTGTTTGACAAAACTGAGTATGTGTTAAACTAAAATTTGTTATGAACTTTATAGTGTCAGATAAAAAAGAGCAGACAAGTGGCTCACTTTTTTAATTCAAGCAAATGTATTGAGGAAAGAAGCATCATTAATATATGGTATATGGTCTAAAAAACATTGGCTATTGAAAAGACATGTATAACATATAAATAAAGCAATATGAAAATGGTTCCATCAGATCAATACAAGCAAAGCCCAATCCGAAAATAAAACAAACCTGGACAATCAGAGGTCTATCTTCCGGGAGAGACACCAAGGATTCTCGCCTGTAGATCGCATCACGGACAAGTACTCCAGCATGAAGCATGGGCGTATAAGCAAGTTGTGTCTGGTAGCGGCGACTGAGCAGACGCCAGGCGAGTTCACTCTGGTCTACCATGGGGGCGACAACAAAACGAGGACTGCCCAGTACTTCCTGATAGAATTTCCAAGCTTTTCCAACATGCTCTTCATTCGGGCTGGTTGACATTCTAAAAGACAGTTATATATTTGTGGTAGAACAATTATTTTATATATGTACAGTCTACTAATGATAATGCGACACTAGTAGGAAGTGATGGTAATGCATTATCACTAGGGACAAAAACATGAGATGACATCATTACATTCATTTGATATTTGTTGAACACTGGATTAATTATTCAAACAAATATAATTATATAATGTTATGTAAATACATAATATCCACACTACAAACATTTTTCAACAAGTAGTATCTACAATTCAACAGAGTCTCTCTTTATAAACTATGCATAAATGAAAAGACCAGACATCATACAATCATTCAACAATGGGAAATGGCATCCGTATCAGAATTGATCAGTGATTTGGATGATCCTCACATTGTACATACATGTTTTATGCAACAATCTTATTCATCTTTTCATCCTGGGTAAACCTGGTACCAAACAGACCCAACATTCCAACTGTCATACGTCTAAGAATCTAGTTAATGTACTCTACAAGGGTTACATTGAATGGTATATTAATAATTTAAAAAAATGTTATTGCTAATGCATAAAAATGTTTTATTCAATGGCTTGTAGAAATAGTGATGTAATATGCATTATCTGGTATGATGCATTGTACCCTGATACACTCTCTGTGAAACATTGTTTATAATTAGGTTTTTGACTCATTATGTGATTAATTCCTTATTGGAAAGATGAAGTAAGTCAATTAAAAAAACCACACTTATCAATGAAAATTGAAATGTCTCCACCTCAAGTCATAATCATGATAGCTATCATACAAATTAAATAGTAAATTTTAGACCACCATAAGATATAGAATATAATTTACCAAGTATGATTAATTTCCATAGTGAATACTTCTACACCATTTGCCAAAACTAAATAATCTGACAAGCTATTTAAAAGATTATATTGAAAATGAAATTAGAGCCAAAACTAATTAAAAAATTTGCAAAGGTTTTAAATTACTAATTAGTGTCATACTGAAAAACAGGTTTAAATCACAGATTACTGTCCATACTGAATATTTTGAAGCTTGGTAGCACTATCATAATAATTTTGAATATACTTGATAAAATTCAGAGTTATTGGAGGTATCGCTGCATATTTCAAGTGATCTATGAGGCTTTAATCCAAAACTATCAAAATACCTTAAAAAATTCCAGAAAATTTATTCCTCTGAAAATCTTTTTAGTAGTTGATAGATTGCAACCAAATTTGAAATATACAGTAGTTTTTAGCACCATAATGATATTAGTAGTGGAACAAATCTGACAATAGAACTTGTAAGAAGAAATATTGAGAATAACTAGCATCTCAGTTGTAGAAAGCTTGCAAAGATGTACAATGCCTGCACACAAATGATACATAATTAACAATGATTTAGACTTGATATCTATGAACAACTGGTACATTCCATACTACCTGACTCTTCCAACAAAGAAAGAAGAGTAGTGTGTTATTATGAGGCACTACAGGCCTTCGGTAAGTGAATAGTGTGAAGGAGTCGTGGTGGAGTCGTGGTGTGACTATCTTTGATTATGATCTTATATTCCCATAGCTTGAAATATAGAGGCATGAAATCAATATCCCGGACGAAAGAGTACTGGAAATCCACCTTTCTGAAGGACTGGGTTGCAAAATGGATGGATTGATGAAAAGAGAATTTGAGAAGATGAAGGCTCACCAGGTGATTAGTTACCCATCAGGGTGAATATATCTAATTTGTTTATTTTATTTGTATTAACTTTTTGTATGCTTGTTCAGTCTACCATTATATGCCCAGTTTGGTTGAGGCCCAAAATTCACTCAAATTCGCCGGAATGATCCTCTCAGCCCACCTCAAACTTCATTATCTGAATTCAAGGAGTTCTGCACTCTGAGTATATTTATGAATAATTTATTACTATTCACAGAACATAGTCACAAGTTTCTCAGTTTGTGGCTCAACCTTGGACAAAGCTACGAGGAGTGGGTGCTAATTATTGAGCCAATTTTTATGTTTTCTTTTCATCATGGTATGTTGAAAGAATCTGGCTTCTGACATGTAGGATGTCTGAAAGAGCAAAGTACAGATTTTGTCTAATGCCACAGAATAAAGACTTGTTCTTCACATTTGTCCAGAACTCAGTCAGCGACATGGTTTTAAACATCTTTGTGAAGCTGGTATTATATCAAAGCTCAATGAGGTTCTCATTGAACTGGGGTCTCTCATCATCAGGGTCAATGGAACATGTAAAACAAATTTTTTTGTCCATTCAAAATCCTTCATATTTTGGGGAATGTAGTCCTCAAATTAGGTGTATTTGAAATTAGCATAGAATTTTCAGTAAACCTACCTAAAATTTATCATGCCTTTCTTACTAGGTTTTAATATGCTAATTTTCTCCTTTAGTCTTGACAATTACTAATCACTATCATATCT
>JAUYWV010127258.1:0-11348 GCA_032274565.1 Nematoplana nigrocapitula
CGCGCAACTTTAAGAAAATCAATACTCCGCATTTCTAATGCATTTTTGCCACACTAGTGAGATGTCCAGTGTTGTTCACCATTCCGCCATATTAAATCAGCTGATGTCGCTTCTAGATTAAAATAGCTGTGCCGCGCAATCCGATTTCTATGGTCTGGACCCCCTTAGAGACAATGGTGTTCTTTTACTATATTGGGCGCCTGTACAACTTTATTATCGAAAGAAGCGTCCTGAGTGAAATTGCCTCGTTTTATCCAGTACAACATTAATACCGAAATGGTAGTGTTTGGTTATTTCGGAAATATGTATTTTTATATTGATTTTGTTTACGTTTCAGCCTGACGATCGTTATTGTATAACGGAAACATGTTGCATAAATTTAATAAATGAGTACCAGGGGAATATTAAAATATTTGCCAATTTGAATTAAGCAGAACGAATTTGCGGACCAACAGACGGTGCCGCCCTCCTCACAATTGTTCTTTCGAAATCTCAGCCCAATCCATTGGAACCATGCAGCGGTAGAACTCCGCGGTAATTGACGAAGATTGGATTCAAGACTTATGGGAGCCAAAACGCTGGATTACGCTCTTATCAATTATTCGCACCCCTCCAAGATTTGCGTAGTGACTTCATTGATCGGCTGCAAGTGCAAAGCGACCGCACGCAGGCATTATGGCTCAGTGAAAGACGGTGTCAGAATTCTTGACTCAAGCAGCATCGCGCTAAAATTTAGCCGTCTGAAGTAAGACCGCCTAATTCTGCTAAATTTACTGTGCTCTTTGAAGTAACTATAAAAATGTGTATTATTGCTTATTCATTTGAGATCATTCCTCAACAATCAGCCATCTATCAAAATCTTTAAGACCTTTTCCAATCATCTACGCTATCCCATGGGAGATCATATTGAAAATTTACTTTAAAATAAGTAGCCAAGACAGCTGCCAAAATGTTTCCAAAATATTTTTCATAAAGGCTACATACTACTTGCTAAATAGTATGTTTTAATATTATGTAATAATATATCTTTATTTATTCTGTTTTACCACATTTTACCACTACTGTCTAAAAAATCATTGAGGGGGCACAGTGCTTAATACGGTGCTTTCTTACGGATGCTTCACATTATTCTGATATTTTTAGTCCAAGCCAGGATTCGAACTGTGGACTTTCGCATTAACCACTGTGCTACGATAGAGGTGCTAAATTTATAGTATGATTGGCGTATTAAGCGTATATCGTGTCAGGATCATACTGTAGAAAAATAATTATCAGAATTTATCAGCCATTTATGTCAACATACTGGACTGTACATAATCCCGATTTTTTTAACGGCAGGAAAATGACTAACTTCCTTGGATTTATGTACATAAATTTTCTTTTTTGTATAGACTTTGTGTTATTTTCTCCGTATATCAATTAATATAGTAGGTACTATGTACAAAGTATTTTTTTTATTCCCGAATAAAATAAATCACTTTATGTACCTCAATAGATAATCTCAGCTATTTCTATACATTTTAAAAACATTTTCATAACTTGCTAATTTTAAAAATAGAAACAATTACGCTAATTTTTATATTCAAAGACCAAGCCCATCGCCATGGAGTTTGAATGGGCAATCCCTAAATGTTTGGGCCCCCTATTTTTCAAGTTTTAGTGCCCTTCAGAAAAAAGGCTTAGTGGCCCTCACTCCGCTGAAAGAGTTTTTATAATGATCTTCAAAGGGGGCCCACCCTCTCTTTTGGGCCCTTATTGTGTTGTTGTCTTAATACATGCGCCCTGTTCGGTTGATGGCCCTTGTTCAAATTGGTGCCCCCCCTTTTAAATGACCTTGCGACTGGCTTGAAGACTATATGTTAATTTTATTGTCATAATACTACATTTCCCGAGTAATTCAAAGAGAAGGTTCCGTTAGATGTGTTCATCAGTCGTCCAGGGATTTATCTGGTTACTTGGGGTATGTATTCCCCACCTAAACCATCTAAAGAAAATTGAACAATTAATTTTTAAGCGCCTTTAACTTCTATGACAGCTCCTCAGATTGTAACCTTACATTGTTATTATGTAAAGCATGGTGCAAATGTAGAAAGATGAGAGTATTAGTGGGTGACGTCAGTTTTGTCGATGGTTTTAGGAGTTCGTAAATTACATATAAAGGTGTGCTACATCTTACTTAGGAGTTGCTAAATTGTAAGTACCACGATCAATATTTTCTTTACACCTTGCGTATCCGCACAGCAATGCCTCGAACGATCTATTGTTATGTCATATTGTGCACGGGCCCCCACTGTTTTGTAGGTAAATGACACGTGCTGCACTGTACAGACCTTTTTTTACCCGGCTCCTTCCAGAGGATGGAAGTTGACCACAGTTTTACACTGGACCACGACTTGCACAGACCCTCGCTGTGTGCACGGTTCAGTGTTGTGACATCGATTTCCGCTATCTTACTTAGCTAAAGAGACCATTCTCATTGGTCAACTAAATTTAGCTCCATTTATCCGAATCAATCAATTTTAGAAGCTGTTATTTAGTAGTGTTTTAGGAAACAGACTTTAACAGAACAGCTCTTGAGGAGCTCCTAGCTGTTTCTTATTTTCTCAAAGCTACTGTTTATGATAAAAATGCGATTTGAATGGGAATTCCCATTTCTAGACATTTGTATTTCCATACTGGAACGTATGATAAATAAGTTTTGCACATATACGAAGCCTTTACATGAAACATTCAGTATCATTTTTTATTACACTTTTGTGACTCTTTCAGAAATAATTATTTATCTCATCGCTTGTTCCCCCCCTCTCGGGAAAAGTTCAAATCACGCACTGATGATTCTGACACAGTCTGTACACCGCCCCTTATTGTCTCATTCATTTTATGTACCTATATTGTTATTGGGAAATTTTTCTGTGTGAAAGAATAGCTGCGTATACGAGTTGGCTATCCTACTCTGTGTGTATAGACGAGGGCTTGCTGTATTCTTCCCTATTATAGGTAGAGAGAAAGATATCCAATCCATCCATTTGTTAATTTGAGTCCATCGTGTGCAGTGCTGATACCAAGAGAACAACACAGTGGCGGGGTGGGGGGGGGGGGCAAAGAAAATCAATGTGTGGAACATTTATCTGGAAACGAATAAATATATAAAAAACGCAGCAGCAATCAATGGACTAGATGCTGCTATACAAAAGTTGACACAAAATATAAACGATCGCTGACCCGCTGGCTGACGCTGATAGTGTGTATATTTCTCCTCAGTCACTACTACTACTCTGCACTAGTCACTCCAACTAATCAACAAACAGCAAAACAAACCACACGTGCCTTACAGCCCGAGGCGGGCAAATTGTTGTCACAAGTTGAGAATGGGGATGGCAGTGGTGGGGAAAGGGACAAGAAACGGAGAAGTGGGGGTTGGTTGAATGGTTGGCTGGTTTTGAGGAAGGGAAGACGCAGAGAACTATGGGAGAAAAAACAGAGGTAGTCTGGCGAGGGTCTGTCGCTGCCAAGCACTAGGTCTACTACTGGTGGAAGATCAGGTGTGTGTGGGGGGGGTCTAGCATTATAGAAGGAGAGGGAGCGCAATAAAAAATTGAAAAATGAACTCCGGAAGCGTCATGTTTAGTCCGGCGAGGCAGAAACAATTCTATCAACACTGCTTGCCGGAATTCACGTGGCTTCACCCTCACCCACCCACCCACCCACCCCTCACTTCCACCTAAAGTGATGCGGTGGTTGCAGTTGTGCCGCCAGTGTTGCTCGTAGTTGTACCGGCGGGTGGGGCCCGGGATTTCCCCTTCTTTGCCTACAGCAGTAGCGCACACATCCCATTTTTCCATATTTCTCACTCTGAACTGCGCTAATTGGTTTGCGTGCTGTGATTGTTTCTTCACCGACTCCTGATCATCTCTCTCTCTCTCTCTCATCGAACGAGCTGAACTCTTTAGGACTGTTGCCGTTTGCCGCCGATGCTGCTGTAGACAGTCAGATAGATACAAGGCTGCGGCAGACCGACAGCGGTGGGCACGAAATCTCCACATTTCGTCCGTATGTGAAGTAGGACGTTGATCCGAGGCTGGAGGGTCCTCTCCCAAGCTCTCCAGCTGCCTAACTAACCGACTAACCGCGCACTTGAGAAGATATCCGCAGATTTGTTATACAGACATAAAGGTACAGTATTTTAGTTTTAAAATTAGGTACCCCTATACTGTATAGTTGCTTTGTCCAGACAGAGCGACTAAAGTCAAGGTTTTAGGCTATCAGGAAGTTCAAATAGTATGATACGTTCGTCACACAGAAACATTATGTAAAAATATAATAAAATGACAGCACCATCATAACCCAATTCACGCGTCCAATCAAACGTCCAACTGTTTCAAAAGATGGACTAGGCATAATTACATAATGCAGGATTGGAAAAAGTGGGGTTTTAATAGTCGCGAAAATGTTACTGATCTCAGTTCCACCGCACCTTGTACTAAAAGCTCTTCATTTCAAGTCGTAAAAAAATTATTCCCATAAAAGTTTTTAGTTTTCTGACATTAATTTGGCCTTGCCTGTCCCTCGAGACTCATTTATTCACGTTTTGACAATTGAAAATTCGGGCAAACATGCGTGTGACGGGTTATGCAAGATCGCTCTTCCATAAATTAATATATTGCGCAAGTAGTTTGAGGAGAAGAAGTGAAAATTCCAGAACAGAGCATATCTACTATAGGGCGAGGTGTTTCGTCTCTATACGTGCCAGCAGGTACAATACAGGGAAAACTTTTCAAACAATAGCAAACGCTGCCGACAATCTGCTAATTAAAACAAACAAATTTATTTGAACTCATTCAGAGAAAATGAAGACTCGTTGTAACGGAGAAGATTCATATAGCGAATGTAACTCACTCTCTAAGTAAGTTATTGAATTTCATTGAACACAATGAAACTATTAAATACAAATGCCTTTCCATGGACACGGGGGCTGGCTGTGGATCCCAAATTTTCCGGCCCAACTCTAGTACAGGATTAGTTTCGTTCTGATTGGGACTCATCAGGTGTATGCAAGAGAAGGCGAACCCAGCTTGACTTACTACCGACAAATCAAGGCAGGATCTCCGGAAAGTTGTTTCACCACAGCTAATGAATGGCACCACGCCATCACATGCAATCCCGTAGTTGCGCCGTAAAGTTTGGGAACCACAGCCATCTCCCTCGTCTAGGAAAATACATTTGTATTTATGAATTCTTGCTCATTTCATATGCAAATGACTTTGTCATTGCACGTGATTGCACGATGCCATTAAGACGTTGTGGTGAAACTATTTTCCGGAGCCCCTGGATTGATTTGACATCAGTAAGTCAAGCTGTGTTCGCCTTCTCTTCTGTACGCCTGATGAGTCCCAATCAGGACGAAACTAGTCGTGTACTAGAAGAGTTGGGCCGCAAAATTTGGGATCCACAGTCAGCCCCATCGCCTAGGGATTTCATATAAAATAAAAAGCAGTGGCGCGTTTTGCGTTTTCCTATACACTTCCCGGTTAATTTTCTTTGATTTGTTGTGTGGACTCTCGGCTTTGTGTTGTGTATTGTAATTATCTGCAGCTGTTAATGGAGAAATTCTGTTGTTTTATATAAGCGTTATAATTAGTGTTTCTTCTTTTCGGGTTATAGATGATTACTTCGCCAATATTATTATTTGGTCGCTCTGTCGTTATTTCTGGACCTAAAATAACGTATAAAATAATTAGTTAGATTTAGATGTATACCTTTCGACACAATTCATGCCGGACATTCATTCGTGGAATTTCTATTTCATGAAATCGCGAAACAATCTCACACCCAAAATGTTTTCAAGAACAATACTAAAAAAATCTAAGTGAAACTGACAGAGGAAAAAAGGCAAATTGATAATGAATTTCTTTTAAATTTTTTTGTTAATTTCCTACAATATATTTTTATGCTTAGATCGAAAAGGTGAGTCTGAGACTGAGTTTTCCACTCATTGTCTAAAATTAACACGTGATAAATTTGCCAGAATGATCGATCAGTTTTCATAAGAATCCGGCAAAGACCAGCATCAATCGATTATTTCTGCCCACGACCCGTCAAGCACTGAAATTCCAGATAGGCAGCACATCATTACATGCGACAGTCTGTATATGGTCGTCTCTACGACTTCTCGTCACTTCTTCTTCTTCTTCTTGTTCACTGCACGACAAGCCCAAAAAATGAAGAATACAAGAAACGCCTTATTTGCAGCAGCATATACTCTTTTTTCATAATTTCATTATGCCATTCTAACACGCATGATCCACACTTAACTCAAAAGCCTTCTCAACCAAGAGAAGATGACTCCAAGTCCGATTTATGTAGATAGGTCCTATTTACTACTTTGATTACTCATAATGACAATTGTTGAAAATACTACTTTCAAATAATAATTATACTCGTAATTTCGTAAACGAATCATTTTCTTTATTATATATGTCTCCTTGGAACTCTATATAAAAACCAGGGTTGGGCAGAATCGGCGAGTTATTCGAAAAATTGCACCAATCAATTCTAAGAGTGATGTACCAGTCGGAAAATTGGCACCATTCGGAAAATTGCATGCGTCTCGAGGCGCACCCTCTGAATCTGAATCTGAAATCAACGTCCACTCGATGGCGCCCATGTTTAATCGTTTATGTCACTATTTAGTGCATGAGCTATACTATAGTTGAAAGAGCTATAGTTTCATACAAATCCTTTCACACTTCACTTATTCGCCTGCTTCTACTATATATTATTGTACTATTTTGGAACCCCCATAACCTTATACCTTTAAATATACTCTTAAATACTTAACCATGCCAGTCACTGAAAGTGCGCAGTGATTAATTAAATTGATCATCGAATATCTGTACTTTCTTCGTAAAAATTTGCATCGAATCGATATTTTCGGAATTTTAAGGAATCATTTATCTCCCGCATACACTTTTCGAAAGCTTCCGATTTCCCTGAAAAGGGTTTGCCGGGAGGAAACGAACGAGGGAACGACGACGCGTCATTGGATTTACCTGGTCTTGCTTCATTTTAGAACTGATTTGTAAACCAGACAGATAGGCATATGAATGAATTAGAGTACAATCATTTATGCTACACCCTTTTTTCGATTCGTGAAAATTGTTCTGATAGAAGCAATTGAAACTTAGAATTTTTGTTAACTATGAATGAAATGAATAAGAAAAGTTTTAAAATAACTACTTACCATTTCCAAGTACAGTTGCAGGTACGACGCGAAGAGTAAGATCGTGGCATCATCTGTCGAACAGTTTTTTTGTGTGTTTTATTTCAAATATCTATAGCGGTCGTTTCAAATTCGAAAACGGACAAACACTGCTATATAGAACCACAAAGACAATAAAGCCATCTGATTTGACATTATGGCGAGATTATCGTTTGGGAAAAAGTCTGTTGTGGCAGCCAGCTCCGCGGTCATCTGCCATTGGACGAAACGAATTGCCAGCGTCAATTCATCTGAACCAATCAGCGAAAAGTGCTGTACTCATTCATGTTGACTGACATGCCAGAGTGCTTCTGATAGAGCTGCAGAGTTATGAAAACCACAGGCAGGTTAGGAATGGGAGAACGTGTTTCAGATTATTCATTCAGTGAGTTGACGAAAGGTGAAAAAAACAATAAAACGTGGAATACTCGAGTCCAACGTTTCTGGTTGGACTAGTTCTGTTCTCCCGCTGACATACTTTTTCTAAACCAGCAGCTGCAATTGTTCTGAGACAAGCAGATGTGACCATTGAACCACCGTGGTGAACTACTGGAGCAGGGGGTACTCATTGTAATGACTTTTCCTATACGTTTATTGTTTAATAGGATCTTTGTCGTGCAAAATGGTGCTTGTCCAACTTTTCTTTCCCTGAGCCTGCGCTGCTGCTAAACTTTATTCATCCTTTGAACAGTTGAGTGATTCAAACAATAGAATTTCGATCACTCGCAGTTGTATCGCCACGTGTCTAGAGATCATTACCGTTTGAACGTCGGAATTATATACATACAATAGATGGCGCCTAGAAGACTGACTATATTGTCGAGTATCAGGCGTGTAGGCCGGGGGGGGGGGGCAGGGGAGCAAGTGCTCCCCCCCCCGCCTTTCCTAATGCCAGATTTAAATATAAATATTGGCGCAATACTATGTGAATGCTGTTCTGAACACGTTTATTCATGCCAAATATTATTGACATTAAATCACTTTTTAAAATTTGTTTAAATTCATTTCTTTTAAATATTTTTGTTTACACATAGTTTCGATTTCAAAAGAAATCACAATTTGGAAATATTTCATAAATTTAACATTAATATTTTTTTAGTAAAAAAAACTTGTGTATTATATGTCAAAATGTTCTTCTTACGTATGTAACGCTTATTTTAAGATATAAAACAGAAATATCTATCATGTATGGAAAACGTTAAGGCAAAAATGTAATTCCATGCTGCCGCGCAATCAAAAATGACTGTTTGTTGATAACTTTAATAAAAAACTCTGTTATTATCCGAAGTGTTTTGGATTTTGCCTTCCCCTAAGGACCTCCCTGGCCAAGTTTTTAAAATACACCTATATATTTCAAAATTCTCTATCGAATGGTGCAGTCCTTTTTGGCATAGACTGCATCGTTTAGGCTGTAGCGGCGTATCATTTTTATTTTAAAAAGTTAGTTACGAGTATTTGCGTTTTATGGGCATACAATGATCTAATATATTGTATACAGTTTTCCGTTTCAATAAAAAATTCATATTTAATTAGTTCATTCAATTTAAACATTTAAAAAATGCCATGTGTATGAATGAATTGGAACATTTCACAAATTTGTGCTCCCTCCTCCAAAACTCCCTGGCTACGGGCGTGAGTATTCACTAGTATGTTTTATATTATCATCGATTTTTATTACTTTGAGAAAAGCTTAGTGGAGACATTGGGCTTTCCGTCTCTATAACAAATTGCATTCTGTATATGACACGTGCACAAGAACTGCAAGAATAGGAGGACAGCCAACTACGCTTTAAGTAGTAGGCCTATTATTTACCCACAATAAAAATAGTTAGACCAAATTCATTTTCATGTAGTATACAGTAGTTCCCGGCTTTTGTTTCCCATCGGGTACTGCTGTGTACATGTTATAATGCTCTAAATGGCTGTTTAAAGACTGATGAAAATGAGTGCACTCATTAAACGGATATTAGTAACTGTAATTTAAATGAAAAACCGATACCATTTGAAACCAATTGAGTAAAATATGTCTCCAGCAAAAATTCAAATTTTTGATTACTTAAAGGTGCTTCAAATGGTCGTCAGTTTTAGAGGTCAGCGGAATGACAGATGTGATAGCATTAGACACCATTCGATTATTCTCCAAGGTATGAGAGGTAGAGGAAGACCAAGAAGAAAGTGGATGGACGACGCCATGCTGGAGAAGGTGACAAGACAAGCGCAAGGCCGAAAGAAGTGGAAATCCATGATCTCCAACCTCCGTAAAGAGAAGGAACTGCTGACTGACTGGAAAAATTGTGATCACGACTATTGACGTGTATATTTAATCGCAACTAAATTTCTGAAATCTGTTTTCCTGTTTGTTTTTTCCCTAGAGAAAAATACTACAGACTTCAATATTACCTTGTAGAAATTTAAGACTGAGTTCAATCAGAGTTTTAATCAGATCATAGGGTGCTTGTTGCAGAATTGAGCAATTTAGCGTGTTTGTCGAAATTCCTCATGTTTTACATTTTTACTGTTTTAAACACTGTTCTTTATATTTTATAGCACACATCATCATCTGCTTTCTGATGAGAATTTATCACAAAGCAGACTGAAGATTTTCTAAAGCATATCAACACAACCAATATTTTTTACTTGCAGGGATTCGCGATATTTTTAAAGAGTACTGAAATATAATGTAGAGTGCGTAAATCTGGACATTTACAAAGATATATACTGCAAAATCGTGTAGCAAAACAGTTTTGGGGATAACCTGTTTTTTTATCAAATAACAAATTCATTCGATAATTTAATTTCATTCATAAGGTCATTTAAAATAACATTTTCAAAAATTCAAGAAAAAAGTAAAACTATTTATGTCCAAAATGTATTATTAATCGATATATTACTACTACTGGTAAGTAGTATAATATTTCAAACACAGTTTAATTTATAAAGCAGTAGGAAGGAACAAAGTATTTTAAGTTTCGACTTCACTGGCAGTTAGTTATATCTTGACTGCTTAATCCTTTTTTAGATTTGCGACCCTTCATAGACTTTCGCAGATACTAAGCGCTGCGTCATCTTCTCAGCAACATGTTTATATACTTAACAAAAGAGAAGAGAACATAGGCAGGGTCACCGGAAGCTTTTGGTAAATGATTCCTTAAATTCCGAATTGACAAAATTCGATAATTTCCGAATATCGATTTGACTCAGATTTAGATGATCAATTTGATTAAAAACTGCCCTTTCGGTGACTGACATGGGACATAGGTATTTAGGAGTGTACAGTATATAAAGGTAAGGTTGGGCACATAGGCGGCACAGCACTGGGGTCTGAAAATGTAATTTATTTCATATAAAAGGTGTGTAGTAAGGCATGCTAAGGAGCGTATATATAGAAGCAGACGAATATATGAAGTGTGAAATTATAGTTCTTTCAACTAGCATAACGCATCCACTGAATAGTGAAATAAAAAAATAAACAAGGGCGTCACCGATTAGTGCCTATTTCTTCAAGGGGAGCCTCGAGACGCATCGGACACCCCCTGAAACCGGATGCATATTTTCCAAGTGGTACACACTTTTAAACTCGATTAGTGCAATTTTACAAATGGTGCCAAATTGACGACTGGTAAGCCCTTTTAGGCTCGGTTAGTGCAATTTTACAAATGGTGCCAAATTTACGACTGGTAAGTCCTTTTAGGATCGGTTAGTGCAATTTTCCAATTAGGGGCAAATTTCTGACTGGTACGCTCTTTTAGACTCGCTTAGTGTAATTTTCCGAATGGTGCCAATTTTCCAACTAGTAAGCCCTTTTAGAATTGAATGGTGCAATTATTCGAAGAATTCGTTAAAACATTGGGGGGTGGGGTCGTCGCCCACCTACCCTCTTGGTTCCGGCGCCCCTGATAATTAAGTGACTTTTAACAACCCAGCGTCCTTTCACCTTGTTCTTCTGGAACAGGGTTCTGAATGAGGTGGACACGATTTCTTTAATTCCCAAAAATATACAGGAATATAATAGTAGTAAAGATTGGTAACTCTCTAGACCACCCCCCTTCCCCCCGTGGCAATGTGTTATCAAAAGTTGAACACAGTATAT
>JAUYWV010127269.1:0-11347 GCA_032274565.1 Nematoplana nigrocapitula
GTGGAGGCGGCTGGCTTTACCCTCGGGCAGACAGTGCTTGTAGTGGAGGGGCCATTCAATCACACCAATGATATTTCAGTGTTTGTACGCACCAAACCACGGCCACTGTCAGGGAAGCGGTGCTGAAATTAATTCAGTGAGACAAACAGGATTTGAATCCTGGAGGTCTGGCTGCGCAGTCTGCGTCGATAACCACTCGGCCACCCGCCGCTCATCAGTACTCGATTCGCGTCTGTTGAGTGTTATGGACACTCAAATTCGACTACTACTAACCATACGGCATTAGGCGATGTCATAAAAAGTTTGAACTTAAAACCTATTGTGACCTCACTTCAAAGTTTTAGTGTTAGTGTTAAGTCGATTGTTTTAAAACTTTTCAAGGTTTTAAACCGAAGAAACTGTTAGTGTTAACGAATTCACATAGAAAAACTTGTATATGCTTAGTGTTAAAACTTTTTTGTGACCACTTCTGCTTTTGATAACAAGAAATTTCCCAACTGAACAAGCCAAAGGCTCCAGTTGAAGACAAAAAGCGGCGTTAAAAAACAGAGTTTGGTTGTGCAACCTGAATACTGTAAAGAACAAACATTTCTCCAACTCCCGCAGTCAACACAGGCACTACCATGCTGCACAGAGGTGCACTTGAAGTAGACTGCCGTTTAGGGGTGCTGAGGTGAGCGCACAGTTCCAAATGAGTCATTCATCTGGCAGTCAGGAAGGGATCTGGCTTCTCCCTCGTCTCCCTCCAGACAGACATGTCGGAAAGAGGCAAAAAGTGGAGGGATTCAGTTGAGGTTATTTGGTGGAGATGAGCGCAGACGTCTATCTGTGGTATAGCCAGAGGTTTTCAACACAGCTACCGTAGTGTGAAATGGTGCAAATGTCTGAGGGTGAATTGTGATAGAGAATTGAAAATTTGAAACTTCAAGTTAGATTAAAAATCCCTACATGCAGAAATCCATTGACGAAAAGAAAGATTACCATTACTAATCCTACAGCTCGTTATTGTGGCAAACGAGAAGTTTCTCTATCGGCTAAAATTATCTGTGAATTTCTGCTTGACAGATATAAGTATCCCAAATCCAAATGGCATACCACAAGTTACACCGGCTGAATACATACTGCTTATTCCACCTTGACACTATCTCTCCATGTTTCCCCCTGCCTCCCTTGCAATCTGCATTTCCTGCTGCTGTCTCCACTCTCTCTCACACACTTTCTCCTCTTCCTCTTGACTCTCATTCGCCGTTTCTAACAAACTTCCACTCTTTTATGGTTTCTTTCTTTCACCACTCTCTCCACACTCTCATTCCATTTTCTCTCTACTGTCTCTCTCTCTCTCTTTATATATATATATATATATATATATATATACTATTCTCTCTCTCTCTCTCTACCCTATCTCTGTACACTCTCTCTTCCTTCCTTTATCTTCTCCCCCTTTCTCTTACTGTTTCCTCTTTCTCCCTCTGTCTATCTCCCCACATTCCATTCTTTGTTTATCTCTCTCTTGTATTTTCTCCTATCCTATCCTCCCCCTCTCTCTCCACTCTTGTTAACTCTCACCCCCTCAATCTCCACTCTATCTCCCTCTCTTTCCTTGTTCATCATTTCTCTATTTGCCTCTCTCTCACACTTCCATCTCGCTCTGTTTTTTCAAACTTCTCCTTTATCTGTCACTTTTTCTCTCTGTCCACTGTCTTTCACCACTCTCACTCTCTCGCCATTTCTTTCATTCCCTCTTTGTCCCCCTATTTTACTCTCTGTCTCTCTTCCTTTCTCCCATCTCTAGCACAGTCTCGACCTAGTTAATGGAGAGGTTAGGTGTTGATGACCGCTAAACTGAAGCCCATCCTACTAGCCATCACCTGCGGAACCGCGGCAAGTGAGCAGTTCAGCCGAATCGAACATCGTCAGTGTCTCCCGGACCCGCTCCTCCGCCTTCCCACACGCAGTCCTCAGCAGACGCCTCTCCAGCTGGATCAGCGACTCTCGGCACTGCTCCTCCACCCGGGCCACCTCGGTCACCCGACCCGCCGCCTCACTCTCCGCCCTCTCCGCACGGACCATCGCAGCCTCAAGGTCGCCACGAATCTGCAGGCTGCGTGTCTCCAGCGATTGGACCGTTTCCGTCTGGAGTACCGCCTCCTGTTCCAGCACTACCAGGCGTGATTCGAGGACGGAGACCTACAAGCGAAGATCACACCGGACAAATCAAATTAGGTTGAAGAAGGGCACGGGAAAATGTTATTTAACTTAGGATCACATCTTACTGACACCAAACAATCAAATCCAAACGCCAAACATTTAGAATTGCAATGCTTATCAATGAGAAACGTCGTAAAATTAAAATGCAAACGTCAAAAAAATAAAATCAACGCCAAACATGTAAAGTTTTAAAGCCATTTAGCCAATTACACTCAAAACATAACACGGAAAAATTAAAATACAAACGCCAAACAATATAAACCAATTACAATTACAATCAAAGGAAAATCAACACTGAAAAAAAATTAACAATTAAACATAAAGTTAAATAATTAAAATCAACACGGAAGAATTAAAATTATACAATAAAAATCAACGCTAAACAATTATAATGAAACGCCAACCAATAAAATAAACAAAGAAAATCAAAGATAAACAATGAAAATCAGAACTAAACAATTAAAATCAAACGCTAAACAATTGAATTGCTCTGCTAAAAGCAATGACAATTGAGCAGAACCACCGCTCTAGGAAGTTAGCTGGTGACGGAGGACAGGAGGTCCTGTATACAGCAAGAGCATACCTTCTCGTGAGCAGTGTCTCTGGATTGAACAGCGACTGCAACCTGTTCCTCCAACTCTCTCGACAGCCGTTCGGTGTCCATCAGCTTGGCTTTAGTGTCCGCCAGTTCCACACTGCCGCCCAGACCTCCGCTCCGATGGAACTCCTCTTCGATCACCTGACGATGCTCAATGTGAGCCAATTCGGTGGACTTTTCCTGGAGAGGAAGGTGAAGATGAGCCCAAGTAGATTGGAGAAGACAAACAAATGATAAAAAATGATTCTTACTGCTATAACTATAAGACTTGGAACAAGCAGCGACTATGCTGGTTGACAAATAGATACGGTTGTATCCTACTGAAGGAATCTTTACACAAAAGTTGGTGATTTCTTTATTTCAGTTTGAAATTTGTTATTTTAAACTGTAATCTCTACGTAAATTACAAATTACAACATTCGTCATTCAAGGTCAAAACGTATACCGTACCGGTAAATTGGGAAATTCATTATTGGAGATCGCAATCTGTAATATAAAAATCGGAAATTCGCTATTCCAGCCACGTTCTACGAGCACCGACTACCTACGTCGAAGGGAGACTGTCTGGGAAACAAAGGAAGGGGAGAAGAAAGAACGGGAAAGTTATATGTTACCCTGAAGCGGTTAGATGACGAAAGGGACATGTGGAGAATAAGAACCTGCTGTCGGATTCAACGTGGAGAATCTTCACAGTAAAGTGGCTGGATTCCGCTTTTACACTTTCATCGAATTCTATCTAAAATTCGCACGAATTTCCGAAGTTGGGTGAGAAGACTGCAGACTTGATTAACAAATTAATGAACTTAAAATCTAATAAAAAATTGAACTTTATTTGATCATTACTCAGGTCAATAAAGTTAGACAGAGAACTGTAGGTGGGTAGGGAGATAGGGGAAGCAATTAAGACTGATCCAGAGATCTAACATTCTTACCACTCACAAAAGAAAAATCAGTCTCGTATCACCTGAGAGACGTCTGGCTTAAGATAACAGCCGATTGGGACTACTTCCATTTACCGTGGGGGAAAAACAGTTGGTGGACACCAAAGCCTCTCAAATAAACAGGGGGAAAAGAACGGGAAATGGTGGTGAGTCACACAGAGGAGCACCAGGCAACAAGTGCCAAATGCATTCAGCGAATATCACATGTTGCTGGCATTCGATATGGGGAACTCTCGCTTCGACAAAGTGTAAGCGTCCCACGCGTCTGCCTCTCCAACTCTACCTCCGGCTCACCAACCCCCAGAGTGGATGTATCGTACAGCACTCACCCGTATGGACATCTCGAGAAATTCAATTTTCTTCTTCTGCTCTTCCAATTCCTTCGTCACGTTGGCTTTCTGTGGAATGGGGTGGGAAAACTTATCGTCCAATTTCAGTAGAACAATAAACATGTCAATTAAAGATTCCGCCGTGCTGTTTAAGATAAAGCTAAAATTTTAAATATTAGGCAACGTCTATCGAGATCAAATTCAATCTGAAAAGCTTTATTTCTAGAGTTTTAAGAAAAACAAAGCACCCATTGTGCATCCTTTATGTTACCAATGACAACGGAAGCATACAGAAGTTATCATCTGTTCACTGCCAGTCTCTCGAAGCAAACAGAGCAGCTGCTCGGATATCTTATACTACCATTTTTCTGCTTTGTTCCAGGTCGTCTTCAGGAGTAACTGTCTCACGTCTTTTTTCATACCAGCACACAACCTTGACTTGACTATTCATATATACCAAACAATGTATCCCTTGATAAGCAAATGGACAATATTGAATGCTGTTTCATAGTGCTATTTGGCCATCCTTGGCACCGTTATGATAACAGTCTGACATGCTGTATTACCATGAAGTATTAAACGCACCCTTGAGATTATGAGTTCGTAAATACCTCACTTGATCACCTTCTCTTACGTTGGGGACAGTCGTGTAACCTCCAGTGCCTCGACGCACATGGTGTCCTCGGGGCCACCCTGGGTGGTGGTGCGAATACACGAGACTGCGGGACATCTTGATTAGGCTTGGACATATGTGAGATATTCTGTGAAAGTTGGGCATTATGGGTTAAATTGCGACCAGCCTTCTGAGGTCCATAACGTTGCAGAGAGTTTGGGTAACACTTGTGTGTGGGCTGGTGTGGGCATGGTAATCACACAGCCTAATCTAGGTGATGTTAAAAGGTTTAGCATACCTTCTGAGATACTATCGTTATGTATGCCCAAGCTGGGTGTCTTGTACAACAACAACAACTCCAGCACAGTTTCATCATCTTGACTGCACGGCTACTCAAACATCTCTACTCGACTTAGCTCATAACTTAATAGTTCTCTCCCTCCCCACGCTTTGTCACCTACTTTTCAATTTAATCTCGCCTTTTATTATTTTTCTGCTTTCCCCGCAACTTTTAATCTAAAATTATTTTATTCATAATAAAGAGTAATCTATTAGCAGACTACGGTTTTTCCTTATTATTTTATTTCCAGCTATTTATTCCCCCTGTACTACTGACTGCTAAGCATTTCTGTAGTATCTTCTCGGTTGGGTGATGCTTTCTTGCGCCATTCACTTCTCTGTGCAATCCGCTATGGATAGATCTACCTAAACTGTCAACCTCTTCTTCCCCACACGATCCACTCCTCACCGATCTGAGCAGAACCACGTGCTCGTCTCGCAGCTTGGCGTAAACATCGCGCATCTTGCGGAACTTCTCCTCGTATTGCTTCGCAATCTCCGTGTCGTGGGCGCGCTGTAGCCGGAGATATTCGATTTTCTAAAACACAGAGAGAGAGAGAAAACTCAAACCAGGTTTCAAATTGAAGTCATGTACACTTCTGTTGATAAAATAAAGTAAAATCACAGTGTAAAATGTATTGTAAAAAATTAAAACTGAAGCTTTCGAGCGACGGCTGCGCTCACGTTTTACACTGTGGCTTTACTTCATTTTAACTCAAACCAATTGTTTAGCGTTTGAACGGACCCAACTCCCTTCGCAGCCCATGTGACGATTGCTGCTTTAAGCCCTCCTGGTAGGTCACGTGACACGTGACGCCCCGAGACTATGGGAAATAAATTCCGCGTGAAAGATTGTCCCTCTCTTTGTCTCTTTGTTCTCTCTTCTCCCTTATCTTTCCTCTATCCTCTCTTTTATCTAATTTGCTTATTTTCACTACTTTCTACAGGTTCTCATTTTCTCTCTTCTCCCTTACCTTTCCTCTATCCTCTCTTTTATCTAATTTGCCTATTTTCACTACTTTTCTATAGCTTCTCATTTTCTCTCTTCTCCCTACTTCTCTATATTCTCTCCCAGATTTTTCTCAATTCTCTTCCCTCATTTTCGTCTCTCATCTCTCCTCACCTATCTTCCTCTCTCCCTCTGTGAATTTCCTCGCTTTTCTTTCACTCATTCTTCCCCCTTATTCTGATTCTTTTCGATTCACTTTCCTCTCTACTCTCTCTTTCATCTTATTCTCTCGCTACTGCTTTTCTAGCTTCTCATTTATCTCTCTTCTCCATCCTTTTCCTGCATTTCTTTGCTTTTTCTTACTTCTCTGCCATCCTTTTTCTCGCGATTTCTTCTCTCTCCCCCTCCCCTCTCTCCTCATCTTCTCTTGTCTCTATTTTATCCCTCCCCATGCTTCATCTATTCAAGCATCCTCTTCATAAAGGGATGATATAAAGGGATGGTATTGCATTCTGTTATTTGTTCGCAATCAAGTTTGTTGACACCAACGACTAGATTGACAATGCGTCCGTGTCGCTGATATACAGTATACTTGTTGTGGAGACGACACACACAGCAACCACTGACTGGCAGGCTTCCTGTTCACTTTCCCCGCATTGTAGAACACCACGAGCTCGACGACGTCCGATGTTGTTTAAGATATGACGATATGGCGATGCTGTCTGCGCAATACTTTAGTTACAGTAGTAGGAGAGCATTAACTCTGGAACACCCCTCTTCTTCCTCTTCCATCACGACGCTATCTATCTCGCCACTATCACACCAACGCAACGTCGCAGTCCCTGAACAGATGCACGCACGCACGCATATGCACCCAAAAGCAGTTAGATTCATCCATGATATTCACGGTCTTCCTCTCATGATTCTTCGTGTCCCTTTTTACACTTCGTGTGTGGAGACCAAAAAAATCAGTTTTCTCGTTTGTACATGATTTATAAAAGAGTCGTCCACGTATTTCCCTGATCTTTATTTAGCCATATGTGAGAATGCGTAAAATGTATTTTCTAGTGTACAAAAATAACGCAAATAAATTTAAACATTTTCCTACCTCTTCATAGCGCTCTTTCAGCTGAACCAATCCTTTGACTTCCTCTTCCAAAACTTTGATTCTGGTCAGCAGAGAAGTAACGCGTTCTTTGTACTGCAATACATAAAAGGAGGATATGAATATCTCGATAAATTTGGTAGTTATTGAGGAAAATCTCTGAGCTACCGCAAAATCTAGACGATCTATAAAACAATAAGCGCGAACTGACGTCCGGATGTGATCATCATTGGCTAATCTGTTTTAGTAATATTGATTCCCTACAGTTTTTCCTTAGTAATTAGACATTGCTCTGTTAACTGTATTTCACTTCTGCCGCCATCTAAACCGTATAGAAATACCGAAATATTATATTAAATTTTCAGTGTCCTACAGACGCAGAATACGTACAACGGTACAATGTCTTAAAAAATGTTTGCAGACTTAAACGAAGTTAACGAAAAAGACAATTTTAGATATTCCACTCTTGTAAACATTTCAAAAATGATTTTCAAATGTCATCTGAAGAACATTCAAAGTTGAACAATAAACATAAATTTATTTTGTAAATGGAAAGAATCATTAAATTTAAATGTATTTATATATCGTAAGCTTTGAAGACTTTTAATCAGATATAACATGTTTGACAAGTTATCCACCAGCAGACCGGCTTCAGGGTTATTGCCCCTCGTCAGTAGGCCTACTGGGTAGGATTCGAACCCGCACCCCAGCGATCAGTAGTCGACCTACTTAACCACTTGACCACGAGGTCGCTTATGGAACATGCTGGTTTTGCCGTATATTATGGCTTACAAGTGTAGATACCCCTGCTTCTGCAGGCTTTGAGTCCACGAATATGCTTCATATAACGGCGATGAATTCAGACAGTACAAAACCGTATTTATATATGTTTCTTTTAAAAGTAAATCTGTCCTGTTGATCCTGTTTGCAGTTATTGTTCTGGTGGTCTGCATGCAGCGCCTGGAATATGGTGAAATAACCTTCTCTCTGTGTTGTGCACCTGTGGCGACCCTCTTGGTCTCTCTTCCAAGCACCCCGTGGCCTGGAACCACTGTAGAGTCGCCAAATGACAGAATGTGATACACCAAGTCGTCTGGCCATTACGCAGATACGGACGCCATCGTGGATCTAGGCCAGAGCTCTTCCACGACCAGCATGGCTCAGATTTTGCGTCGAGTAGGCATGGTCATTTTGTGGATGGCTTACAGTGAACATGTCGTTGCTTATAAAGCATTGCAGTTGAGCAGAGTTCACGCACAAAGGATCGTTGTTGCGCGTACAGTTCAATGTTCCAACGAAATGTAGTGCATTCTGACGTGATTCATTATTGATATTGCAGAGAATTCCGTAAATGTTGTGCACTGTTTTCTACTGATAGAGCAATAATTGTGAAGTGGTGAGAACGACCCTAAAGGTTGTTTCATTAATTACACTTGTACATATGAATTATTCTAATTTAAAAATTGCACACACTCTCTCTCTCAAATTGCATTCTGTCCTTAACGTTTTGTGCGTAATGTACTATTAAAAATCATTGAAAATTGTAGATGGCATCAATATTTTATAACGGAAGTAAATTTTATGATTTTATAATTGCTGTTTCAAAACGATAACCACTCCATCTTCTAGTAATATATGAAACGCATTCTATTTTTTCGTCTTAATTATTTTAAGACTAATTTGCTTATGAGTCATCAAGATATAGAAGATAGTAGAGTTACATTAAAGTCTGTAAAATATGAATAAACTATCTCAAGGCGGATTTGACACACCAGACAAAGGCGTCGTCTATACATAGCATTGTATTTCTCCCCTTCCAGTGCTCTCACTCAAAACAGGCATGAGTCATACATATTTGGGAGTTGACACAATCTGATTTTCCAAAAATGATAACTGGAAAAAAGCGCTTTTATTCAGAAATACAATTTTAGATATTTGACTCATTGTAAACATTACAAAGATGCTTTTCAATGTCAAGTTAAATAATTAACTATAGCTTATTTGTAAATACTATAGTTGTATATAATATTCATATATGCTCCTTTGATAAGTATTATAAAATCATTCCCTAATAGTTTTATATTTATTTATATAGTATATAAAGTCCATCTCTATAAAAGGCTCTGTCTGTCTGTCTTATATGTATGTATGCCTGTTCTTTCGTCTCGCTTATGATCAAAATCGATTTGAATTAGGTAATCGATAATATTGATTGTCTAGCCTAACACTGCTCAATAATATAAAACATATAGTTTCCGATAAAATGGTGGCGCTCACTGAAAATTTAATTCACTATACTGTTAGATTGCTAATCTACAATCAATATCTGTGGTATGGCGTGAAAAGATTTTCCACAGCGGGACTCATAAGACGCTACCGATGTAGTCAACCATTTTTTGCTAGTTAGCCGTTCATTTGGAGAAGAATTCCAAATTTATTTTACGGCCGGTTTCCTAAACTGGGTATGGACAGTTGAAGCACCCTCGCATCTCTATAACAGGATATGTTTGTTTGTCTTTCATGAGGAAGAGAAGGAAACAATAAGGACGCATCATTGGACTTACACTCCTTACTCAATAATAATGTATGCATAGTTTTCTATAAATTTGAATTTTCCCGCGCCAGTCCATAGCTCTATTAATTTGTCGATAGTTACGATTTTTTGCATATTTAAACACCTTATGTGTAAAAGTCTAACGTCGTTGGCATGCATAGATTTTGATCGATATTTCCATGTATAATTTGAGAAGGTACATATTATACTGTAACTGCTTCATTTGTTTGTAAACACTCTGACATGTGCCTCATCCACGTGCTGGAAATAGATAAATTCACGACCGAGATCGGCGTTCCGCTGTTATTGGCAGTAAGGCATCTGAGGAAAATAAGCATTGAAAACCTGTGTACTGAATATGGCATTCACAAAAGTGCACCCTTACAGCTTTTGGAGCGAGTGACAATTTCGGGAAAATTGACAAGAAAGAAACAATCTGGACGGCCATCAATTATTGTAGAGAATGTGAATAAACAACTTGAATTCATTAAGGCGATTCTCCAAAGTCGCAAAATCAGTCCAGTCATTTACCACCCACTACGCTGATTTTCCACCCCGAATCACGCCCGTTGATGTCTCACGAAACTATCCGCTTCGAAATTTAAATTCGAAAATCTGTTTTGTTAATAAGAATTAGTTTTTTCTCAATTCTAGTTTAAAGATGAAATTGACCACTTCTATAACGTCAGACTTTGTGTTGCACAGAGGATAGATTGTTCCGTTGCTAGGAAATAATGTAAAATTATAGCTAAATTATTAAAAATAAAGGCAGTACATGTGGGTATATAAAATGAACGACGCCAACAACCAAGAAGCTTCTCAAAGAGGAAACGGATGGATTAGCAAGCTTGATAACAAGGATTAAATAAATTTCCCCAAATCAGAACACTATACTATCTAGGGACCCGGGAATATAAAATTCGTTTCAAGAAGCTTTGGGATGGCCCGTTTTTTTAGGTTTATTAAACTAACCTTAAAAGAATATAATATAGTCATCCAAATTATAAAATGTTTCAAACAATTCGCTATAGGTGAAAATACAAAAAATATATATATTTAAAATGTGTATCAATAAAACAGACTTTATACTGTAGTACAATAATGCGAATGAATATAGTGTTATTTAACAAATTCAAGCAGGATCGCCCAAAATGTTGTTGGTTTTTTCGCACCGTCCAGGACTGACCACGTTTCGCCAAACACATTCTTTGAAGAAGTGTTTTATTTGGAAGGCTAAAAACTAAAAAGAGTGAATCGGACCTGAACGTCCGCCGTCAGGTCGGAACTTTCTCCACTGGGACGCGTATCCCGCTAGCTTGCGTGGCTCACCCAGTTTAGGCTCGCGGGAAAGTTGTGCGGACTGCAGCACTTGTAGCGAATATAAGAAATCCGCCCCGGGGTCTATGGCAACGACTGCAATGCCCCGTAGGGAGAACCCATACCTGTGCAGCCTATCTACACCGGAGGATTTGATGGCATGGGTTTTCAAAGATGCCAATTAATCTTCAAGACTATACAGTAATACCCGGTGTCACCGCCCATTTATACATTCTACGGAGGTGTCAAGGCGGCAACCCCATAGGGCAGTCAAGAAGACCCTCTAAACATCAGTTTAATCTTGAGCGTTGAACTTCGCTCATTTTAAAATAAAGATGAGTCGATTCGTCAAACGCCCCTTCGCCCAAGATATTGTTAGCTATCTCGTCTGTTT
>JAUYWV010127280.1:0-11346 GCA_032274565.1 Nematoplana nigrocapitula
ATTTTACTATTATTTTTATGTTGGGGGGGGGGGTAAGGTTGCCCCACGATAAACTCTGCCCCAGGCCCCATAATATGTTGATGCGGCCCAGATCTCTCAACCAAGCTGCTAGTCTATATATGCCTGCGTCAAGGAGTTTTTCTAAGCCTAAGAGCGTTGAGAATGGCATCCAAAATAATTGTCATGTTTTCAAAGAGCCAGAAAGAGTCGTGTTTTAGAGTCTAAGGAATGTTTAGTATTAATAGGATTCTCCATACTGTATAAATTTGCTGTTTAAAATAAAGAAACTGTAATACGATTGCTTGATGTATAAGGTATAGACATGTGACAATTTACTGGTGGAAAGAATACGTGATGCGAATAAAAATGCACTTGCGGCTACATATCTAAAACAAATGAGCACTCTTTAAGTCATAATCTTATGTCTCTTCATTTATCCTTTCTTGATTTTCACTGGAATTAAGATCAGCTGTTTTGACGGTAAAAAGGTTAACAAGAATTTTAAATATCTTAAACAGGGACTACTAAGTATTCCCTGATCTTTAAAATATAGTATGTGTATCACAAATCCAAGCACTAAATTGTTGTTTATTATGAAAACTGAGCTTTTTAAAATATGTAAACTACAGGTTTTCCCGTCCAAGTTTCCGCCTATGTCGACCAAGATTCCTCTTCAGACATACAACATTCTTTTCGAACATGTAATAATAATAAGACTCCTCCTTAGACAAGCAACATTTAAAAAGAATGCAAATTTCCGCCTCCAACATGCAAAATTCCTTAGATTTTTATTGTGATATATTGAATGCAATTACGTAGAACAAATTACATAGTAACATGTGACAACAAGCAACAACAAAGTATATTACACAGGAAGCAAATTAGCGTAAATGTAATATATAGTAATTCCGTAATAAGATATTGCACAGGAAACAAATACAATTGCGAAATATAATCATATGTGTTTTTTGTGCAATGCAGTCTGGTAAGAGTCATATAATCCTGCCATTTTTCCAGGAGTGATAACTCTCACTGTGTGTGCAGCTACAGTTGTCAAAATGTTCCTTCTGTACGCTTGCAAACTGGGGTTTTGGTTGGCGGCTGCTGCTCGGTCATAAAGCTCAGCAGAACGATGAGCAAGTCCTCTTTTAATTTCATATTTGTAGCAAGAAATCACCTCTTTGATAATATTCAGCATTGGACTCCATGGAGGCAGGCTACATAGCTAAGGATTATCAGCCAACTGTCCTGCTAAGTGCTGTTCTATTCCACGATACGAAGGAGCATTATCAAAAATAACAATCGGTGGCAAAGGTTCATTCTGCAAGTCGATTAATATAGAGTCTATGAATGCATAAAAATCATTCTGCTTGACGGAAGTGTAAAATATATCTCAAAACATCATGCAAAGTCACTGCCATTAGCACAGTTACATTGTGCCCTTATTTCTGACCGTTGACCACACGAATTTCCTTTCCTTTTATGGCTCGTCCGCATGTACGCTGAGTCCATAAATTGAATCCCATTTCGTTGAAGATGGGAAATTGAATTCCTGGAACTTCATTCAAAAATGCATTTTCATATTGGGAATAGGTTTGTAGGACATGTATTTTGATCTATAGGTTGTTGATGCGTACCTTCTTTATAGTGTAGGATAACAGCAGTCCATCAATATGACGAGCAACCGTTGTTTTGCTGATTTTGACTTGAAATTATAGTTCAATGGATGCAGCGATTTCGTTCAGTGTAACTTGACAATTTCTGCCGACCATATTTCTCGTATATACCTACCAGCATATTTTACTTTCAAACACTTTTCACGTTTGCCACCTTGTTTAGAGCGTTCTTCAATACCAGTTGGCAGATATTTCTTGATTATTTTTCTTGTCGTTGTTCCCTTTATATTAAGTTTGTCGGCCAACTTGATGTAATCACCGCCATCGTCATATGCTTTTATAATCCTTTTCCTATCCACATCAGATGTAATGTATTCTTTCGTCTTGGCATCACAACAGTATATAACACACTACAGTAAAATTGGAAATATTGACGCGCAATAGATTTTGAACTTAAAATAATCCATATCAACGTATAGCATTCAGCCAATCACCGGCATTCAAATATTCATATCACGCTATGTTCAGTTTTAAATTAGGAGTAATTTTGCGCGTCTAAAATGGTAAATTTGAAAATCTAAGAAAAAGTCGCTAGTCTAATTTGGAATATTGCCTGTTTAAAAGGAATTTTGGACGTCTAAGGCGTAAACTTAGACGGGAAAACCTGTAGTAAATCAATAAGTAATAATTCTAGAACATTTTCTTTAAATGTACTGATTGGTAATTACCTATTAGCTTTCAAATACTTGTGCTTAGTTACACAAATTCTTGTGAAGATGTCTACTCCAATAATTGTCCTAAGTACGCATTCTATAATTTTACCTTTCTCTTATAAAATAAAATGAAATATATTTACTATTTGTAAAATAGTAATAAATATAATACACTACAATTTTTATGACATTGTTGAATTTTAAGTCAGATATGGCTCTTAGCGCCGTTTATAGCTTTAGTTAATCGATAATATCAAATTTATTTTAATATAACTAAAAAATACAGTGAAAGAATACTGTTGTATAAGGATAGAATGCAAAATTTAGTTTATTCTTACTTTTAATTATTATTTTTTATTAAAATGCTTTTTAAAAAACCCTTACTGGGTCTGGAATATCAACAGTAGGTAATAAACTGCAGGGCCCGGCCCGAAATGGCAAGGCTGTATTAGTATAAATGGCACAGCCGTGGCCCGTGGGTAATAAACTTCTTTTTTTTTATGCCCATGGGTAATAAACTTATTTCAATTAATTTATTTGCCATTAAGATTAATTACAGTTGAACTATGTGTCTGAATTTATTTTTTCTTCAATAAAAAAAAAGTTTTTATTACCTATGTACAACAGGCCATTTATTACCTATATATAGCCGCACTTTTTATTACCTATATGTGGCCAGGCTATTTATAGGTAATAAAAAGTTGTTTTTTTTATTGAAGAAAAAAATTAATTTAGGCGCACAGTTCAATTGTAATTAATGGCAAATTAATTGAAATAAGTTTATTACCCATGACCTTGACCAGGCAGTTTATTACCCATATGCACCTCCGGCCATTTATTACCTTTCAAATGGAATATCTACAAAAATTGTGCTATACTATTACTAGTACAATAGTAGACTTAGGTCGCGAGGGAAGGAATCACAAAAGCATGCTAACCTTTATCTTCTCAATCTTTGGTAATAAGTATATGTATAATTTAATATCGTTAAGAACACTATATAATTATTAGGTACTTAGGTATTTAATTTTTATTTGTCGACCAAATGATATTTTGTCAAAAATATGTAACGTTGTCTTTAAATATATTTTAAATAGCACTAACTACTTTTTTTCACCTAGCTAACTTTAGCCGCAGATTCCAGTGACCGATTTAGCAACAGATTAAAAAATTTTTTTTGTGTATGTGTGTACAGTATTACAGTGTTAGAGTTATTACAGTATTTGAATTCAATTCTTATAACAATCGTTATATAATTGTAATGTCTGTCCATAATTTATTTTTCAGATAATTCAAACTCATTCCTGTTCATTAACAATCTCTTCATTATTAATCCTATAAGACTATAATTTTACATAACATATATAACACTTTATAGAATAGATTTCGATAGCACTTTATTGATTATTATAGATTCTTTATGAAAATTAAAAAGAAAAAATTTAGTTGGCAAATTAATGTTATAAACTATTTAGACCCAAATTTTATGCTAATTAAAATGGTATATAGCTTTAAGAGCTCCTGATAGCATTAGGTACTTAAAATTTAAACTTTAGTTAAATTCACTGAAATTCATAAATTCGAAAAATCATAATTTTTGCAGGTTTTTTATCTACTTTATCAAATTTTCTTTATAATAGATTTATAGAGCCAACTAATTATAACATATAGAAATTTAAATCATCAAATTTTTGTTAAGTAGAACTTGAGTTATGCAAAAGTTAATATTTTTTAATATTTCCGAAAAATTGATTAAAAATGCAAGTTTAATGAGCCAAACTCTAATGATAAATTATCATTGAAATTAGAGGTCAAAATTCGTCAAAAAATTGAACTTTAAAGATAAATAATTTTTTATTTATATAACCAATATTGATAAAATAAAAAGGAAAATTATCAGTTTCATTTGATATATAGTTTATTTTACTAGAATAAACTAAAAAAAAAGGACCTAAGTACCAATATTATATAAATTATAATTTTTAGAATGCAAATTATGTATAAAACTTCATGTCTTTAATATAGTGTAAGTAATAGGGAGCCCTGTATAGCACACCAGCAGACTAATGATTTGCGCTATCGCCTGATACTACGAGGTAAAACCCCTTAGCTACCAATAGAGCCTGCCTAATAGAGAGCATCAAAAGGCCTAATCTAAATACCATCTGCAAGGAAAAGATCTCACTGGCCTAGCTCCACAACATACACTTTCCTTTACTCTCAAGATAATCTACACTACATAGGCAGTAGTGCCCTCCTGACTGTAATGGGATACTGACACTAAAAAACTGGAGAAATAAAAAAACTCATATTGGACATATAATAGTCAACATCCTTATTTCCTCAATGGGCAAATCACAAAGAATATTGTGAACAAGATGGTGGAAATTGTGCAGGAATTCTCTTTATTTAATATGGTGAAAGTCTTAAAGGAGATGAACTCAAGTAAGGCTCCCTGAAATGGTACATCCGCATCTATTGCGTGAACTCTCTTAAAGAATAGTGAGATAGACATTGTGCAAGTGTACTGAAGTTGAGATTAACAATAAGGTCAGTCAATTTCAAACAGGATTTTGCTTGGATATAGCACTGAAGATCATTTGCTAAACCTGTCCCAATCAATCAGGGATTTATTCGAAAAGAGAAAGTGCACAGTATTATGCTTACTCCCAAGTTGTTTGACTAGGTTTAGAAAGATAGACTCATACAAAATTTTGCACAGATAGTAATAGTGACTATACCTCAGATGCCACTAAAGTTAGATGGAAAATACAAAAGAGACAATAGGAATCAATGGCAGGGTTTGGAAATGGAAGGTATTCAATGAAGCACTGGCACAGTGCTCTGCGACAACTACGCATGTTCCTTATTTTCATCAATGATTTGGAGTGTGTCCTACCATTGTGAGTCCATATCAGCTTATTTGCAGATATTGCGTTATACAAGCCCAAGCAAACATAATTGCAGATAGATAGAAATTAGTACAAAAGGCAGTGGCATTGATTAGAGAATAGAGCAAAAGATGACTTGTCCACCTCATCATCGCAATGTGTGAAAACCTAAGTCTTCACATAACAAGATACCCACATTTTGTAGAAGTAACCTATGACAGGTTCGGCAAAAATGTCCAAAGAATGCTACAAAATGTGAAAGGAAGAATGTACATCATGACTGCGGTATCAAACAGCCACTTGACATTTGAACATTCCACCTTTGTTATGTCCTCTGGTCTTGGTGCAGCCAAATATACTCTGAGAGTACACTCACTAACAGGAATGAGATTCTTTACTTCCCTCTTAATGAGGGCCTTAGTTTAGTCTGAAGACTACTGCAATGGGTCACTAGTGACAATGGCACTTCTGTGGTTATCTGGGCAGTGACAATTTTCCAGCCACTCATATTGCTTGCTGGAATGGAAAGAAAAAGTATCATTTCAATGATCAATGCATCATTTGGCTGTAGTTTAATAATGTGTGTATATGGAGTCACGGGATTTATCTGCAGAGTAATAATCAATGTGAATGATTTGAAAAGAAATATTATAGTAAATTATAATCTTATTTAATAAGCAAATATTTTGACAAACAAAAGATATAATAGCATCTTGATTCTTAAAAAATCATGCACGATGATATTACTTTTAAAGAAACTAATACATAACCAAAACACAATATTCATGCATTAAAAATGATGTAGAAAATAAAAAATGGCCAGAATGACTGCATAAAATATAAAAGAAATAGAAATAGAAACTTTTTTATTCCAGGAAATACAATTTAATTTTTTAATGTACCGACTATTGAAAATAAGTAAAAAATATGCCAACTAAAACAACTAACAATGCCATGCTGAATCAGAACACATACAAAATTTGATGTCTACTCATCTCAGGAAGCCACATACCCAGAAACGATTAAGAGACATTCCCAGTTACACCTTCAGTGTGTCAATATCTATTTTTAGAATATGAAAGATAATTCTTATTTAACCTTCCACCCCAACTGATGTTCTGAATATAACATTATTTATACTGCACTCTGACTGACAGTGCTCTCACTATTTGCACACCAATATGCTGCTGTCTGCACAACGTTTGGTTTTTAAGATGATTTGAGAAATGATACAATTACTGTAGTTTAAATTTGTTGACCATCTTTGATTAACATGGAGGAAATACCTAATAAAAATAATCAGTGGCTTTCTCTGGCTTTCTATGTTGAAATATTTATATTCAGGACATTTTGCATAAAATGTCTGTCAACTTCTCACTTTCTGTTGTGAACAAACAAAAGGCATATTTTACAAATTGTCCCCATTGATTAACAGTTCATATAATGTGGTCTATCATCATACAGATTGCAAACTAAACTTAGTCACACATCCATGCCTTCAAATAAAATAAAATGTTATATATTTTCAGATCAGAATACAAAGAGAGAACAGGGGAAGAAAGTGCAGATTGGTAATATTCAAGCTGCCAAAGCAGTTGCGGATGTAATTCGAACATGTTTAGGACCAAGGGCTATGCTTAAAATGCTGATGGATCCTATGGGCGGCATTGTTATGACCAATGATGGGAATGCTATCCTTCGAGAGGTCAGTTAACAGCGTTTCATTGTAAATATAGCCATTTGGTTGACATCAGTTATTCATATTATATACAGATAACAGTTGAACACCCTGCTGCCAAATCCATGATTGAAATTGCGCGTACTCAGGACGAAGAAGTGGGCGATGGAACGACTTCAGTCATTATTCTTGGTAATGCTGAGTGTTTTTTTGATTTGTTGGTAAAGAATTAATTAATTAATTTGATTATTTTCTATCCAGCCGGAGAAATGCTTGCAGTAGCAGCTCCGTTTTTACAACAGCAAATTCATCCTACTGTGATTATAACTGCATTTCGACAAGCCCTTGAGGACATGTTGGATATATTGCGGACAAAGATTAAGTAAGTTAGAGATACTTTTTCACTATCCGTGCATTATTTTCTCAATCAAGATCAACTGGCCTTTGTCGTGTATGTCTTGTGTATATACACTGCTTTACATATTCTTTTATTGTTCAAAGTATTCTACTTCTTTTCATCTCTGTGGTAGTATCTCCAGGATCATATCAATTTCATATTTTTAAAAAAACGGCATTAAACAGTGTATTTTCTGGTTCTTCAGCATTCCGCTTGATCTAAACAATAAAGATGAAATGGTAAAAATTGTTAAGAGCTGCGTTGGAACGAAATATATCAGCAAATGGTAAGCCTTTTTCTTCAGTCTTTATGGGTGTTATATCTTTCCATTAACATAGAATCTGTTTATATATATACAACAGGTCCGATCTCGCTTGTAAAATAGCCTTGGATGCGGTGGCTAAGGTGACAATCGAAGAAAATGGACGCACGGAGATTGATATCAAGAGATACGCCAAGGTTGAAAAGGTAGGCTTCCTAATATTCATATCACATTTACAGATAAGAGCAGTGAGATTGACACTCCATACGAACTACCGCATCTCCCAATGGCTTTTGCTTTTTTGGGTGTTCGTGCCGGAGCCTCCTCTCTGGATCAAGCCGCGGATATTGACCTCCAGTCCGTGTGAGCAGTAATCTCTGGAGCTGCTCTAAAAACCCCCTCTCGCGCCTACTTGGACGACGCTCACTGTGCCTCCCCGCCTCTCCCTCCCTCTTCTCACCTGTCCCGCGCCGACGCCATTGCGCACTGGCCACCTCCCCCCTGCTAAACTCTTACCACTTCCTGATTGGGACATCGCACTCCCCCTTCATGCCCTTTCTGCACGGAGGCCCCTGAAGGCCTTACTCGTCTCTTTCTACTTTGCCCAGCCCACTACAACGCCCGGATTCTCTTCCTGGGAGACAGCCCCGCCCTTGAGATCCTGTCGGACAAATCTCGTGCTCTTCCCTACCTGAGGGAGATCGGGGTGCTGACGCCTCAACCCCCCCCCCCCCATCGACCGGGAAGAAGAAGGAATATATCAACTTAATGTGGTGTGTCCGCCAGGATCTTGATTTCCCGGTTTGGACCAAATTATAATGAGCTTTATTGCTCTGTTCTATTCCACTTCATAGTTTATTCAAATGTCTAGCGGATCGGATCTATGTTTTGCACATTGTAGAGCGGTTTGGTGATAAAATATTGTATTCAGCTGATGTGATCGCACTTCATTCATTCTAGATAATCCAACTTTACGTATCATAATATGATAATATAATATAATATTATGATATGTCTCCGTATGTTTTTATCACTGGCATATATGACCGCCATACAGAATTCTGAAAAGGGAATTGTATGGGAGTGAGATAGGTTCTTCTTCTTTGAGTCAGTTGGCCGATAGATCAGCTGCTGTGTTCACATTCCTGCGTCAAGCGTCTCGATTCATCACCATACTGGATGCTTCTTTGTTGACCCGGTTGCAAGTTTGATACCTGCGTTCCATCTCAGGACTGGTTTGCCGCGTATGCTCCCCTCGTCCATTCCTTGCATAATATCTTTTTCAACACAATTTCTTTTAACGATGTGTCCCAAAAAGGCCATCTTTCTGCGTGTAATTTGGGAAAAAGGCACTCTTTTATTGACTCCAGCTTTTTCTAAAATCCACTGGTTTGTTCTACTCTCTGTCCGACATTCTCTCAGAATCCGCCTGTATACCCATAATTCAAAAGCATTCACCTTTTTTTCTTTCTTTGGCACTCATAGCCCAAGACTCGCAACCATAAGTGGCAATTAAGAATGTTGTTGCGTAAATTAGTGAATTACTTTTAAGATTGGCTAGAGGTGGATGTTACTGTTCTTCAGTTCGTTAAATTTAGTATCTCTGAATTGTCCATAAAAACAATGTATATTTATTCTAAATATTCTATTATTAATAAAATTGTTGCTCTGTTCTTTTTGTACTTTTCTCTGTTATCTCCGGGTTAGTTATCTTTACGTGGTATAGTGTAATCGTTCAACAGTTTTGCACATTTAGCTCGCGATTTTTCCAAATCTTATCGTGTCTTATTTAGATTCCCGGTGGCTTTATCGAAGAATCGACGGTTCTCAACGGCGTTATGTTTAATAAGGATATTGTCCATCCGCAAATGCGCCGGTTAGTTGTTGTATTTCCCAAGATATGCACTGCTGCAGTATTTCATAGCTGTTAGTCACGATTTATATTTTAGGCGAATCGAAAATCCGCGCATTCTACTACTCGATTGCAACTTGGAATACAAGAAAGGCGAAAGCCAGACGAACATAGAGATGATGAATGATCAGGATTTCACGTAGGTCAACATGAAATTTACTGTACAGTAGTTCGTCTCCGGTTGGGATACGCTCCCTGTTGGAATGGCTTCTGATTTGTCGAGAACCCCGCGCAGCAAGATGTTCTAGTCTGTGCTGCAGTTAAATTATTAAATTAAAACTTTTGCGCGCTCCACCGATCTTTAAACAAATGTGTAGCACTATGTATTTAAATTGTGTTCTAATTTTACGCGTGCCACCGATTTATAAACATTTTTTGCTCTGCGCATTTAAATTGTGTTCAATTATGCGCGCGCCGTCGATTTTTAAACATTTTTAGCACCGCGCAGTTAAATTGTGTTCAATATTTGCGCGCGACAACGATTTTTAAACAAATGTGTAGCACCGCGCAGTTAAATTGTGTTCAATATTTGCGCGCGACAACGATTTTTAAACAAATTTTTAGTGCTGTGCATTTAAATTGTATTCAACTTTGTGCGCGCCACCGATTTTTAATCCGATTCTTAGCTCCAATTTGCTAGTTTTACGTGCAGCAGTCTAATTAGGGTGTATGTATATACTGCCCTTAAAATAATGCGTATTCACGATAAAACATAACAAATAACAAGGCATTATATATATCTTGCCACTCGGTGGGTTTAATCTTTTTGGGGGTTCTACCTTCGTCTGAAGAGCTTGAGGTACTCATGATGATACAAAAACCAGAATCAAAAGAAGCGCCAAGACTGAATTATCAAACCGGAAGTTATAGGAATCAAATACAACATTTTCCTTTTAGTAACAATTGCAAACGCTAAGTATGTAATAGGTAAACATATTACCAAACAGTGCTGTATACTGTATGTTACAATTTTTACTTTTTAGCAGTTATTTTTATGGACGTAAACAGCATTTTCTAGCCAAATATTTGTACGCATTATTTAATTTTATAAATACACTACGTAATAATAATAATAATACATAAAACGTAACTGAGACGATTGAAATATATCCTATAAACTGTATTATTGCAGTATTTTACAATAATCAGTAATAAATCGTAAGTATGCTCGTACTTACGATTTCACTATGTGAGCAACCCCACTGTATGTGTATTTGCTGTTTGTAGGAAAATTCTTCAAATGGAAGAAGAGTATATCCAGCAGGTGTGCGCGGACATCATTCGCGTCAAACCCGATCTGGTGGTCACCGAGAAAGGAGTTAGCGATCTCGCCCAACATTTCCTTGTCAAAGCGAACATCTCAGTGATACGTCGACTGCGTAAGACGGATTGTCTGCGTATCGCTCGCGCCTGCGGAGCCACCATTGTAAATCGCACCGAGGAAATCAAGGAGGAGGATCTTGGTACAGAGGCTGGACTTTTCGAGGTGAAAACCATCGGCGAAGAATATTTCTCCTTCATCACGGAGTGCAAGGTATGAGTCAGTCTCGCTTTTTTTTGCATATTTTCGATACTCAAACGCCTCTTTGAGTCACAGTCATACCTTACCGTGTTTCAATAACGGATGTCTGACGAATTGAAATAATCTTCGGTGGGGAAATTCATTTTCCTTTATGTAACAGACGCCACAAAACGAATAACGGAAAACAACAGGATAAAACACGAAAGCTGAACTAAAGACGGTCGCCGTGCGTATGTTTACAGGTCACAGTTAACGTGTCATCCATTGCTTGCATGTTAGTTTGTTTGTGTTTGTGTTACCCGGCCCCTTCCGGAGGATGGGGGGGCGGCGCAGGACCGCCGAGACCCAGCAACCG
>JAUYWV010127291.1:0-11346 GCA_032274565.1 Nematoplana nigrocapitula
CGAAGAGTGATCTGGCAGTCATTAATCCTTTAATCCCATATGTTTCGCTGAGCATTCAACATAATCATTAAGGCTAAAGGTCAAAATTATGAAACACGCTTGACAAATTTCTAAGTCCAAGTAAAACCTTCTAACTTCTTTCAAAATGTGAAGTGTTGTTTTAATTATTTTGTTGAAGATTTTTGACTTGGTTCTATTGTTGTGTTTTAGTTCGCCTATTAACTATTTGTAATTGTTTTGAATTTGTATGTCTGACGAAGACAACTGTTGTTGTCGAAAACGTTAACAATGAAATAAATGTTTCTGATTTTTGCCTGCATTATCATCTGGTATTTAAAAACAATCTCAAAGATGTTTTAAATATTCCATGGTAATGTAACATGTCAGACTGATAACATAATATCGCTAAGAACAACCAAAGAGCACCTGCAAAAGCATAATATAATAGTGCCTATTTGGCTATCAAGGAATACATTGTTGGCATCCTTGAATAGCCAAAGATAATTCTTCGCGGTCGAGGTCGAGGGGATGCGTCAGCGCCCCGATCTCTCGGACAAAAGAGAGAGAGAGAGAGAAAACCGTATAGGAGGTTCCGAAGAATACGAGACTTTGACTTCCCGCACAGGACACTCCCTCCATGAGAAGGCGGATGCTCCTTTACTATGTGTCTTTCGCCCGCGTTATCCTATATTTCTGTAAATGCTATTTATTCTATAAATAAATATTCCAAATCACTATTTGAAAATTATTGGACAATTGTTCGAATGTGTAATGACAGCAGATGTGCTCAACTTAATCCCAACTGCTTCTAAAAGCCATATATATATACACGTTTAGATTCATTTCTCTGCTCTCTAATCTCACTCCTAGAGATTCTATGACGATGCTGATTGAAGTAGTGTGGCCCTGTACTTCTCTCCGCTCAGAAGTAGTCATGGCACATCCATTTGGCGAAGTGTTGTTATTGACAACCGTACAACTTTTAAACATCATCTTGACACTGTAAATTTGGAACCTATGTATTTTAAAGTGTTCTAACTACTCATGACTGGATATGATGGGATTTTAATCATCTTTGTCACGATTGTTCTGTGTGTACGTGCATAGATGTGTTCAGAGTTGCAGAAATATTTTACAGCTGCTTCAATGACATTATTATTTTAGCAACATTTTGTGCAAACTGGACATCAGTCAGCATTTCGGCTAATTGCTCATTCTGGTTCTGCTGTATATTATAGGCAACAGTCATGCAGGTCAGGACAGTGAACAAAATGGAAGAGTCCCAATGGAACCCACAATAGATTGATAATTGTGTTTACTACTTCAATAAGGCAGATATAACACTATATTATAACTCTATATACAGTATGATGGGTGCCTGGGTGGCACCACAGAGAACGTCCACGCGAATTTGTCTATTTCCATCGTATAGGCGATGGATAATGGAAAGGGAGCAATAGCCTGCCCTCTCCGCGCATTGTCTCTCTATCCGCGCCTTTAATGCTGTGTCTATTTATGGTCAGTCAAGCATTATCCTAATGAAGTTCTCCCATCATTTCCACACTGACGAATGGAGCTCCAGCATCTGTATACCTCGTACACCAAGGGAGCACAGTGAACAACCACACCCCAGGACCCATCTCTCTCGACATTCTATGAAAAAACTAATGAGTATTCTATTATCCCTGACTCATATGCGCTTGCTTCGATAGCCAGCCAACTATATAGTCAGCAGTCACTTCTCTCCCATAGAACACTAACTGATGCAGAAGGTAGAGGAGGAGGAGGAGGAGAAGGTCTGCTATGTATGTATTTCACTCTCTACCTCTCTTTTCTGGTGGGAAGCTTCGACATACTTGTAAAACTGTCTACGTCCCTTCCTCAGTCACTCGGCTTCATTCTCTTTCCTCGCCGCCCACCATAGCTCTGCACCGCGCCGAGAAAAAGAGAGATGAAAGCAGACTCATTTTATTGAATCCGGGGGGCTCTCCTCTTTCCCTCCCTCCTCTCCCCCTCGGCCGCTGTATCAAGTGATTGACAAGAGAAGTTCTGATGAACAAGAGATTTCCATTCTGACGCGTGCCCGCTCGGTCTGCCTCTCTCTCTCTCTCCCTCTACTCCGACTTCTGCTTTTTCGATCACCACACTGAATTCTCTCTGTCCTCTCCGATTCGGCCACGAAGCAGTCGGATGGCACTCGGCCGTCGAGTGTCGACTCGTTAGTCGTGTCGTCTTTGAGGCCGCTTGAATGGACGAGGAATTCCATAGAGACTACCGCCGGCCTCGTTCCCTCTCCCTTCCTGCCTCCCTCCCTCCCATCTCTTCCTCTCTCACTCTCTCCACCGTCGTCCTGTTTTCAAGCAGCTGGCGGATGCCTTCCCTCCCCCGTGATTGGCCGGAATGCGTCGATGACGTCAGCTTCTGTCAACACCAGTAGGTATTCATTGTGTTGTCACACACGTCGCTCCCTCTCTTCCTATACTATTTAACAACTTGTTTATTGTTTAATTTGTGTCGTTTTTGTCTGTCGATTTTTTTAAATTCTGCTCTTTCTATTTCGTTGTATTGTGCGTGTGTGTGTCTGCCTGTCGCTCAATCCATCTGTTTGTCTGCCGCTCATCTTGTTCTTCCTGTTCTATACGAATGGCAATTGTACGCGCTGAGTCTGCGCAGAAACCAACCCGATTACATCTTTCTTAATCTCATCCAATACAATAGCTCGACATTCTACTACGACAGCAAGGAGTAGGAGGAAATAGACTAGACGCAAGATACTACGTAATCGTGTCTTACTGTCGACGTAATTTCTCGCTCTCTCTCTACCATTTCTATCTCTCTCTCTTTATCTCTGCCACTTGTCTTTCTTTCGTGCGTTCTGTTCATTATACTACACTATTATTATAACTAGTACCTCTCAAGGCCACCGGCACGCAGTCATCCACCTGAGAACTATAAACAGTACTGCACGCGGACAAAGCTCATATAGCTCCTCCGGCGATACCGCGACACCGTCCACGCACGCTTCGTCTTGACAGTAGAGTGTACAGCAAGCAGTTAGAATTGTCACTTTTCGGCCAGCAACCGACCGTACACTCACTCACTTGGACACACGCAGAACAGAGAAGACAGACAGATATGATGATCACTTCACAAACCCTGCCACCTCCGCCGCCGCCTCCGACTCTGGCCAACAGCGGACCCCAGCCAATCAATAACGGAGGTCGGGAATCTTCACCCGGATCCCTCACGGACGACAACATGATGAACATGTCCCAGTCGATCGATTCCATACACGCCATCGGTGTCTCCGATGGAAATGACGTGAGTATTCTTCCTTTCTGTTAGTATGTATTCGACGTAGATTTGGTACTTTATCAAATACTCTCCTTATAATTACTTTTATAGTAATATTTTGAGAGAACACAATCTGTGTTGAAACTTTCTTGCATGACGTCCGCTGGCCACCCGTGGAAATTGGAATAAACAGAAAGGGTTTTAGATCTTCCATATTAACCCCATACAAGTATTGTCTGAAATGTCCCAGAAATTCTGTCTTCATTATAGGAAATGTGAAAAAAACGTTGACATTGTACACATATCGGTGCATCGTCGGGCCGTATTTTCTAATTAGAGTTAAAATGACTGTACTGTCTTGCAACAACTTTGTGATTCTCCCCTGTCAGACTAGACTTTTACTGTTGGGTGAAAAATTCCAATTGTTACCAACCATTGAAAGCTTCATGCACTGAAAAGTAGTCAAATATAAGACTAAGTTCTAAGCAGCGAGTTAAAAGACCGTTAATCAGAGTGGGATTTTGTCACTGCTGAGTCGATCAGCTGACCAATATCAAGCAGTTTCATGCGGCTTCATTTTAAGCATGACTTTTTTTGAAAAATACATATTTCAAGAACCTTGTCGCAGTATTAGAAAAATGTAGAAACCATTTATAAATAATTAGATTTTGAGATGAGTAGCAAGCAGGATTACATTATCCTTCCTTATTTATTTAGTTTTGCTTTTTACAAAAACTAGTTTTTCACTGTTTATCAAATATGTTAAGTTGTTCAAACATAAATTCCGAAACACATGCAAAACACTTTACCATCGGACTTTTATTTTCCTGCACAATTCCCGAAAAATATAGTCGAAACTGAAACTAAAATTTCCAAGTCAGATTTAGTATGGTAAAGATACACTTTATCACTGTTTTGCCTATTTGTGTTAAAAATATATACTGTACATCAGATTAAGCATGAAAAACCGAATATACAGAAGCTCTTAAATGTATGTTTTACTTTTTTAAATTGGTGATTATTCACTCGATTCATTTAAGTGTAAGTAAATGTCTAAAATAAATGCAAATTAACATTCCCGGAAACATAGTTTCCGTTTTATAACCAGATTGATATTAAAGTTAACAGATGAGAAATGGGAAAGTGGGTTACTTTTCCACTGACTGAAGGCTCTGACGGGTTTGCATTGTTCTGTATCATGTCGCTGTGGTTTTGACCTCGTCAATGTCATACTCTTCCATTTACCATCCTGTTTCAAATCCAGCAAACCTTGCCCTTTCTCACTATGCGTATATGTAGATTTGCTGAATACACGCTGAAAAATAAACCGCGAGTGATACCGAATACAAATCAATCGACTAAGATTCATTTAGCGTTGTGCTTCCGACGTATAATCGCGAATTCTGTTCAACTTGAGAGAATATTTTCACATCGGTGTAATTTCATCATTGTAAACACGCTATATCTTTGTTTGACTCACTGAAAATCAGGGAAATTGCAATAAGATCTTATGCATACTTGATCGTTAGCCTCAGGGAGAAAAATAGTTTAGCAGAATATGAGGATAATAAATTTGATAGTTCTTTGTGCGTATATACTGTAAGTCGGGCTTGTTCCCGTGAATAAAATCTATAAACGAAAATAGTATTCTATATAGGAACAAGTCGTTAGAATATTTGAAGTGGATATATAGCACTGAAATTAAAGAATGGTTATACATACATACTGTAATGGCGCTATAACAGAATAGAATCAATAATTACGCCCGCGTAAGTCGCCTAACAACTTATTCCAGCTGTTAAATATCCGCGAAGGCAATAATCATTTCCCTTATACAGTATATTTTGTACAGATTTCTATTCTATGCATGGCAGCTGCTCAAGGAAATAATTTATCCATGTATATAGAGAGTGTGCATCGTCTTACTGTACACGTGTTACGTATACAAAACCACCCGTACGCCATTAATTAAACAGCAGATAATCAACACGACAATATAATCGTTTTATCTATACAGATATTTGCACGAATATTGTACATACAGAATCTACATAAATTATCTCCACAACCACAGTGCGACGATCGACGTGGCTTGGCTTATGAATTGAACGAAAGTGAATGGTGTTGGAGGGTTGGAAAGAAGGAAATGCCGATTGTCGTACGAATGTATAGCGTCGGCCGGATACAACATGTTGCTTCTTACTAATCTGCATTTCCCAAGCTGGAAAAATGGACACTGGGACCGACTGGAATTCTACGTCGCCATGTAGCCTTCTCTATCTTCTCTCTTATTTCGGTTTCCTCTTTTCACTATATTTTTCTACTGCTCTCTTTTCCTCTGTTTTCTTTATTTCTCTCCTCTACCTCTTATATTTATTCATCTATTATTTTATTTATTCCTCTATCTCCTCTACCTCATCTCTTTTCTGTCTTTCTCCTCATTGACATATTTTATCTCTATTCAATTTCCCTTTTCTCCTTATCGTTTGCTTCTTTTATTCAACTCTCCCTTTCCTCTATCTCTCTCTTTTTCTCTCCTTTCTCCTCCTCGACATATTTTTTCTTTTGTTCACTACTGTCCCATTTCTTCCTATCGTTTGTCTTTTTATCCATCTATCTATTTCCTCTATCTATTTTCCCTTTTTTCCCCGGGAGATCGGAACGCTGAGGTGGGAATTACAACAACCGGATTTGCACACACGTATACGAGTAGTAAACGATGCACGTTGCATTTTTCGTACCCATGCTTCCACCCTATACCTATATACAGTATGTAGCTGGGTGGGTGGAGTATGGGAGAGGGAAGGGTGGAGGGTGTTGTTCCCGTGCTTTAGTACAGACAATTATTGACTGCGAATGCTCGACAAAAATCTCCCTGCAAGCTCAATTCTCTGCGAAAATAGCCGACGACCGCCGGAGGCAGCAGGGAGGAAAGAGGAAGGGAAAAGGACTGGGAGAAAGGAGAAGGGAGGAGGGGTAAACGGAAGGGAAGAAATGAAAATAGATTTTACTATATATATTGACCTAACAGTATTACGTCTGAGGTCTGTGCAGTTAGTTTAATTGCTTCCTGTTAACAAGTCTGTATAATCCAGTCTAAAGGTATAGTCGCAATATCCGCTATAGATGATCTTCACATCAGTCAAATCTTGTGTAAATTCTGACTAATAATACTGTAGTATGTCGAAAATGTTCCTTCTTGTTTCAATTTATAGATGAACTAGCAGAATGTATTTATGTACGATATACTGTATACATAGTTATTAAAATTCTAACAGAAAAGTATTTAAGGAACACACTATATAAACTAAACTACTTGCGTCATATCCCTACAAAAGTACTGTATAATAGCAAATAAACTCTCCTTGTTGTCCTCATTAAAAAATATACAGGGTGGTCATTAGAAAACCAGAAAAATTAATTCATTTTCATTATTGCAATTTGTCATCATGTTTTAATCGCGTGACAGACTGTATCTAATATAGTTGATATAACTAGCCAATATTATTGATTATTTTGCCATTATTGCATTCTTTACGTCATAGTTCCAGTTAATCTGAGTTATTGCATACAATATTCAGAACGAAAAAAATTATCTGATTTTCACCTACCCGAAAAAAGGGAACAAGTATGCGCAAACAAATTTCTGATGAGTAACATGAAAATGTGAAGGCTTCAGCTGTGTCACCAGCTAGTCCGTGTAAGAGTTATAGTGATGAACCACTTGAGCTAACGCAAGAAATCGACAGGGAACTCGAAATAGCAAAAACATCAGTTATTATAAAATCCTCAAGCAATATAAACTGAAGTGCTATCGAAGGATAAAGAGTAATTTTCTCACTAATCAACATCAAATAATGCGTATGAATAAGTCCACTGCCCTGACTGATCGTTTTGGAGAGACGGATGCTCGGAAGAAAGTATGGTTTTCTAACTTGGCAAAGCTTTCACTGTGGGCTCCTTTGAATTCTCAAAATGGCAGAATTTATCGAGAGGTAAATTTAAAAACATATACAGTATACCCAATGAAGATCTGCTAGTTGAATTTGACAAATTAAAGGTCAAGAGCAACTTCCTCAGTACAGAAGGAAAAACAAAATTGTAAATCAAAAGGTTTATTACGAGTACATGTGTCCTCAAATGTTTCAGGATATCGAGAATGTGATGGGAGATGCAGCATGTACATGACAATAAGACAGGGCAAAAGTCCACACTCCCGGGGCTATTGTTGACTTCCTCCGAAATGATGCTCCAGATTTAATTTAAACCTGACAATTGGCCTGCAAAAAGTCCAGACCTGAATGTCATAGATTATTGTATGTGGAGTTTGCTACTGACAGAGACACAGAAATTGTCACAATATAAGACGACTGGAAAAGCCTTACACCAGCCATACTTCGAACTTCAACAGAAGCTTGTAATCCACAGTTGAGACAGTGTCATGCAGTGCAAGGAAGCCATTTCAAATATATGTGAATTTTCATTGAATTTCTTGAAAATATCTAATAGAAAATGATAGTAAAAATATTTCATCTAAATATCCCGGTTTTCTAATGACCACCGTGTATATAAATTGTGCGGTCTAACTGCAATACTCACGGAGTTACCTTTAATGACCAACTCTGCTTAGCTTCAAGGGATACAACCTCAGGGATGTATTGTGCCCCGATAAAATATGCCTATATGTTACTCCCCGTGAAATTTCGGAGAACCCATGCAACCCTGTGGCATGCCCTAATATTGAGTTTTTAGGGAACAAACAGAAGAACTGAGAGACAGCGGTAAATATATAATAGATAATATACACAGTGGTTCTAAAATCTTATCATAAACGCGCAAATATTTTCCTCACTTCTTGTCAAGCGCAATCCGTTGAGAAATAGAGATGGGATTTAGAGAATATCTACTGCATTTGATTACAGAATTTCTTTCTTCAACTATTTAGCATGCCTGAAATTGCATTCAGACTGTCCTGGATAATCAATATTTTCCCGTTACACTTGTGCCCTTCAACTATACATTTGAAGAGGTCTACTGTACATTCGTCCGAAACTGAATGACGGGCGGTGTGCAATCTTTTCACCTTGAAATCCCGCCTGTGGACTTCAGCGACGATTTATTCAATCGATTTTTCTATACTTGTTTTCTACGTAGTAAGATTATTCTAACCTCCTGTTTAGTTAATAAAACTAATTTACGCATTTTTCGTTTGGCTGCTCGACTTGAATTAATGGTTCCTAAACCAGGCCATTTTTATAGTAATGAAGATTTTTAGAGTTTCTCTATATATAAGAATACGTATGGCGCACATTATGTTTTAATTAGATTGTAACGATTAAACAAATTATATGTCTAACCTATAGTGCTACAATAAAATATGACATATATTGTTATTTTTTAGTTATATAGCTCTAAAAATTCATTATAATGAAACACACAGTGTACAGTACATATTATACTTCAGGAATATAAGAGCATATTCTTCTTTGTCCGCAGCTTATCTCACTTTCAGGTGTGGTCGTTGGTTTTGATCAGCCTTCTCCAAAGTCTTCGATTGTGCCATTCATCTCCCGTCAATAGCTTCTCCTTGAGGTCGTCGCACACACAGTCATCCCTCTTGTACCTTCCTTGCAATTACATTGCCATGGTTCTCTTCCCCACATAACCTTCTTACCTTCTCATAATGTGTCCATACCATTTCATTCGGAATATAAGAGTATGTGATGCTAAAATTCGAGGGAGTTGAATATAGTTAGGACCTTACGTAAAGATTTGGTGATGTTTTCTAACTTCCTATCCAATATACGTAGAAACTAATTTACTATTTCATAGAAAATTTCATTTTCTTTACATCAGAATTCTTCAATGAAATCTCTCGCATTCAACACTGAATAATTTACGGTTTATTTTCATACACGACACAGTGCTGACTACACCCCATTTTCTGAGATATAAACGTTCGTTCGTTCAATACCCGTCCCCTTCCGGAGGATGAGGGGGTCGGCAGCACAGGGCCACCGAGACCAGAAACCTGGCATCGCATCTGTAAACTCGCTTACGAAATTAAATTTGATTTGCCTGTATTATTTTTTTGCAAAAGTCGTTCTCGTTTAGCTTGAAATTTGTGATTTAGAAATGTCAGCTATAATTTTGTATATGAACATGTACTGTATATACTGTATGAAAAAGTGCTGAAAAATAAGAGTTCACGAAATTTTGATTGTGATAGTAGGCGAGGGATATCGGCCGAGGTGGTTCGTGTAGAGAAACGCATTTATATACTGTATATGGGGATCAATGATTGCTCCCAACAAAATACACTGGCAGTATATGGAAATTTCCAGGCATCGGGGCCGAATCACTCATGTTCACTAAAAGTATGCAATAATCCAAAAAGTTGTTTCGTTTTCAAATTCATATCAACGAACTGCATTACACATTCAACATCCAGTCAGCGAAAATATACTGGAATGTCCAAAGAATCGTATTTATTAACATGGGGTTTTGTAATAGTTTTATATCTGTTCAATAGGATGTCAAATAAAAGGTTAAAATTTATTCGTTTGCATAGAGGAGGAAACAGTTAAATCTATTTATTACCATTATTTTATGTTCCAGTCGCTATTGGTGTATCCTCTATTTGCATCTTATAAGAATTATTATAATTTTTGAGACTACCGAATCCTTTTCCGAATATTCTGACGGACGTGTATTGTATAGTTTATATAGTTTGCACCGTTTTCTATACGGCGACATTACTAATTGATATATTAATTTGTGCATCAAAATGAACCGACGAATACTCACAAAAACACTGAAGAAAGCTTTTAGTTTATATTCAGGCTAATTTATAAATAGCAGATATTTTTTGAAAGTGCATTGCTTTTATCTTTGTGAAACACAATTCCTTTAAAAAAGTAGTATTAAATTAATGTAGAAACATTCCAAACGCGAAAACGATTTTGTTCATCAATGTTATGTTCAATTAAATTTTAGCCTGGCGGGTTTTTATTGATATTTTTTGCACAAGATGAAATATTAGAATATTCGATTAATTTTTCACTTCAACGTTTGTTTTAGTGTACCATTTTCAAAAATGACCTTCAAGATCCGTGTCTCTTTTTAAAATATATTGATTATATGTGTGAAAATGACAACTTATATTTTTATCTCTTCATTTTAAGAATTTCACTGCTTTATGAAACGTTTTTATTTCTCTGTTGGTAAATTTGTCGACGATAGACAAGTCTCATTCTAAATGGAGAGATGACCCGTATTGTCTCACTCTGCTTGATTGGACCTGTCAATCTCTTGTGTAGAAAGGCCTCTGCTCTGTATATTCAAGTCATCACATACTATAAATATAGTGGACGATGATGTAGTAGTGTAGACTTCTCTGTAGTTCTTCATCACATCTCTCTCTCTCTCAATCTTTTTCTGCCGTGTTCCGGTCGGAGAGAGAAGTTCACCAAAGTGGGGGGAGGCGACGATTATTTGGAATGCTTCAGCGAAGATGTGACTCTATGTACAGTAGAGAGCGATTCACTTGTTCTAGCTGGTATGGCGTACGGCGAGTTTATATGTGCGTTTGCGAGATTAAATGAGGTTAAATCTGTCAACGTACTCACGCTGTGGTGTCACACATCAATAGGTGTTTAAATTTAATTTATTAGGTACAATCTTCATATATCGAGGATCTTATACTTGATTAAAGAAGAAGTACAGGTGTACAGAATCGGAATACACTATGGATGTTGTCTGTTTTGTCTGTCTAATTGTCAACAAAGGACCATGTTGAAACATGTAGCTAGACCCGCCCGATATTTAAACCATGCTGAGCCCACAAGAAGTCGCCTTCTGGTGGTGGGGTGTCCTGCTGCGGGGTATGCATTCCCTGGGACCTCCTACAGCCCCCCTTTTCATCTCTCTTTTCTCTTTCTCTCTCTATTTCTCGCTCTCTCATTCCCCCTCTCTCTCTCTCCTCACTTCTCTCTCTCTCATCCCCCCGTCTCTCTCTCTCTCTTCTCTCTCTCTCTCTTTCTCTCTCTCTCT
>JAUYWV010127302.1:0-11345 GCA_032274565.1 Nematoplana nigrocapitula
CGGTCTGATTTTTTAAATATTTCAATTATTGATTAAATCAATAGATAATGTGAATAAGGTCTTATTTAAACCTAGACGCGCTTCAGCCGAACAATTACAGTCTGGTTTAAATAAGACCTTAATCCTACATTACCAGCCTGCTTGTTTCAATTATATTCATAGCGAGTTTCAACTAAAAGCAATCTCAAATTCCTGAGAATCTTGACTTAGAACTTAAGCGAGACATACATACAGATCCTTTTATAGAGATGCGAGGATGCATCTAAAAGTGATTGAATAGGTGGTGGTTGATTCTAGTAGCAGAAAAACTCATGTTTTTTCTATAGATGAGCAAATCTCTTAAATTTGATAGCGACTCTTTTGTTTGTTGGTTAAAACCAGGTGGAAGAGTCGACGTGGACAGTGGAAGACGGTCGCCTGATATTCCTCAGTCTGGAGAAGGTGAACCAGATGGAGTGGTGGAATCGGCTGGTTGCCGGGGATCCGGAGATCAACACTAAGAAGGTGCAACCGGAGAACTCCAAACTGTCCGACCTGGACGGAGAGACGCGCGGTATGGTGGAGAAGATGATGTACGACCAAAGACAAAAGGAGATGGGTCTGCCTACCTCGGATGATCAGAAGAAACAGGATATGCTGAAAAAGTTCATGACCCAGCATCCAGAGATGGACTTTTCAAAGTGCAAATTTAACTAACAAACTACTTACGGGCTATTTATCACGAATGAGTGGCTACTTCGATGGCTGTTATGGAGAAGTTCTGGTGTTGCCATCATTCTCAAATTTGACGTAATGTGTACAATATGAAAACGTTGAGTTTACGATGTTCCTGTAATTACTGTATGCATTTTTTACTAAATAAACGACACTGGATGAGTTAAAAGGAAATTTTTACTTTTCTGGCTATCGATAAGGTAAATTGGGACGAAACTGGCGAGAATCTTAACGACGTGCGATTTCATTGTCCCTAAATACTGATTAGGGCCACCACCAACAAACACTATGGGTTAGAATATAGAGACAAAAACTAGCAGCATCATAGGTACATTAGTCCCTGATCTTTATGTGAAAAGTAGGAAAATATACAGTGTGTTCGGTATAAATGTAAGGATTAGTAAAAAAAGCTTTTAAATCATTTTTGCTGTTGTCTACGGAAAAGTTCAAACAATTTTGCACAATGCTTATCATCCATCTATGTATATATATATAGTACATCGCTCAAATGTAATAGAGCAGTTTTACAGTCATGCCAAAGATAAGTGTTGCTGGAGTGAACAAAGATTGGTAAGTCTAATGATGCGTCCTGCTATTATGCTATTTATTCCCACCAGAATTAGGGAAGTCTTGCTACAATCGCCCGGCTTCAAAGATTCTTCCTAAAAGTTGACCAACGTCTAAACCCTATCCGACAGACCTCTTAGAGACATGCGCGGAGGCTTCAATTGTTCAAACAAAGTTTAAAATCTGGCCATAATTGAAATTTGGATTTCTCCAGAATCGCCATAAAAAAGTATGTGGTTTAATTGAAAAAGGCAGTTTTATAATAATGTATGCACTAAAAATCTATTGATTATTATGATCTACGAAAATGAAACTTGGTAGGTTGCATGACCGCCCACGGAACTTGGCAATATTGCTCGGTAATTGTATATAATAATAGTCTAGTAGTGCAAAGCACAAAAATAGTAATTCTTAGCAAATATTATAGAAATCTTCCTGAATTCTTGGGGAGGTTTTCCCTTTCTGTCTTCAGTTTTACTATGTGCTTGATCTGCATATTGAAGATTGTCATTAGGGGCCATGCATTCACAAATAACATTACTCTTAAAACAGGGTTTTCAAAGACCCCCACTCCCCTGTTACGCACCGTAACGCAAGAGCAAACACCCCCTGTTAATGACGTTACGCACGGGCAGGCACACCCCCCACCCCGGCCCCCATGTAAGGAAATATATAATAAATTTTAACCTTTACATGCAACCATATGAAATAATGGTTTGTGGAAATTGGTGTATTTAATTTAAAAACACATCTTATTCGTCATTTTTATTTTTGTCATATGTTTTTAAGGAGAAAACCTAATTAGGAAAACTATATTAGACCAAACACAATTGGCAGTACTTATATAAGAATATTAATCATTCACTTGATAAAGTGTCAACCATTGTGGTAACAGATGCGCGTAGAGAATATGCATATCCGACAGATAAACCAAAATAGCCAATATCAAAATTGTCTGCGTAATGATGGGCAAAAACCACAAAAAATGTATTTGTAATAAATAAAGTTATTGATGAAGCACAGAAACAAGTAGTAACTATTTTAAGTTCACTGCTAAGTCAGATAAAGTGCAAAAGAATATCAATCCTAGCACACACATACAGGGTGATTCAGAAGTCTTTGTTGGTGACAACACATGTAAAAAATAATACTTAAGTATGGAAATCAAAATCTAATGGTTTTTCAAACTTAATCAATGAACTATACTCAGTTTTCTGAAAAAATATATTAGCGTAACGTAACGCAACCGTATATACCCCACCCCTCGTTACGCGGCGTTACGTAGAAGCAAACACCCACCTACTGTGTAACGTTATTTGTGAATGGCCCCTTACTCTTTTTACAATTTATTCAGTAGACATTCCGCATTCAAACAATTTTAGGCGCTGATTTGGACAACGAATCAGCTGGCAATTTCAGCAGTTTTCACTCTTGAGTGGAATTCTATTAGTTTCCTCCATAGATAAAGGATAATAATAAATAATCACATCAACTACATACGTTATAAGCTGAAATAAACAATCATAACCTTTCACAATAATGCACATTTTGATATCTTATCAGCCCTTTTTCAACTATTTTATATTATTTTGCAAGTATACTGGTCATAAAATACAATTAAATAAAGATAATTTCTAGTTTTTAAATTATATTTAGGAAACTATTAAATGAAGCTTATTTAAAACTGAATTCAGTTCAAAGATTCTTGTAGACAAGAATAAGATACTAGATTACTAGATTCTAGAATAGATAATATTACTATTAGATATATGAATTCAGAATTGTGATTAATTAGATATCAAATAAAACATTGCGATTCCGTAGTTTAGCATCCCAAATTAAAAAGTAAAACCAACCGTATAGCCAACTTATGCACAACATGAGTTAATAAACGATAAACATAATCCAACCAAAACAGAAAACTAGGAGACGAGAGTGTTGCGACAAATGGAGACAATTAAACAAATACATGGCATATAGTCAGATACAGCTTCACCACATAAACCTGACAAACATAGATATATAAAGTCTTTACAATCACTCAGGCAATGATATAAAACTCTCTTGATTAAATGTGCTAACATATATTTTTACGTAATTTTAATGATATCCCTTCCAAGGTCATTCTTATATAGTTGTATTATATGGTTGATTATACAACCAGCGAATAATAATAATTTGGGATGCTAAACTACGGAATCGCCAAAACATATAGACTTTTTAAAAAAAACATTTTCATAATTTCTATCTATAAAAAATCTTAAAATGTCACTTATAGCAATAAATTCTAATTTAAAAAAATTATCTAATGATCTATTGTTATCAAAGTATTTGAAAATTGTAGAATTCTTTTAATAGGCTACCTCTACTAATCTTTTCCTCTTCAAGAAGTCTTCTTTAACTCGAGTTTGGACCCTAGGCCTAGATATTTACAACTTTTCCATTATTTCTAGATATTAATATATTTCTATCTTACTTTGATTTACTATAAGGTTTTCAGTTATTTGGATATATTATCTAATATTTTTTATTTTTTGGCTTCACTTTCTACTATTCAGCTGGTGTCATCAACATATTGAAATTCTATTTGGTCTTTGTTTTTTATGTTGATATGTTCTGTCTTGAAAGTTATTAATAAGATCTGGGTCTAAAGTATTTGACAGATAAGTAGTAATAGTAAAAAAGAAGATGGCTAAGGCTATCTCCTACTGGAATTCCTTGTGATATTTTGAAGCTAGGTCCTAGGTAGTTGCCATTTTTTACTTAAATGATTATTATTTGTTAGTAGACATATCGGTGATCTTGAACTTTCCTACGTTAAAATTATTTTTCCGAAATATTAAATTATTTTAATTTATAATTTAGCACACCTTTGCACCAATTCTTTTTTAGTGGCAGCTACCTTGCATTAACCCAACTGATTAACATTATTTACTGTTAGTTGATGTCAAGCAATGCAACAAAAGAGACACCCATTATACCTGTTTGGATTCCTATATTTTGGAATTTATGTGATGCCAGAGCTATGGCCAGGCTGCCAGGATCCATTTCAGAATCTCTTGGAACGTATTCATGAAATATACCCACTTCTGTGACTTTTGGGGCACACTTTTTGTACAACTTTTTATGTTTTCCATTCTGGAGTATGTAGTAAATTTATTTTTTATTAAAAACAAATGTTTGAAATTTAGAAATATTTTCTTAAAAAATGTGGGAAACTACCGAAAAAGCACTTACATTTTTTCTGTAATACTAGGCCTATTTTATTTTCCTATTTTAGTCATGCATCAGTCATCAGATTCTGTTTTGTTTAGTTTTATTTTAACTAACTATTTTTTGATTTATATATTTATTTTGGAAAAAATAATTTAACACGGGAAAGTTCAAGATCGCCAACTTATCATATGGAGATCATCTAGCTTAAGAATATTTTTTCAGGAGGTCCATTAGTTTCTTTCTAGAGTATGAGTGTCTAAAAGTATGAGATGTACCATATAGTAGTCTATTGAAATGTAGGCCCTCTCAGCAGTAAGTTTACATGTGAGTACATATTCATTAGTGCTTCTTCCAGGTCTATAGACAGCTTGAGATGGTAGTATGAGTTTATTCAAGGTATTTTCAGTTCTTTTCAGGATACAGATAGCTAGTATTTTCCTAATTGTGGATAGTAGCATTACTGGCCTTAGATTGATCACTGGGTCTTTGGGTTTTCCTGTTTTTGATAATGGGACAAGATTGGCATTATTAATGATGTCTGGAATATTTTCTTCTCTGGCAATTTCATTGAATAGCTATAAAATTGTTTAAAAAATGCAGAAGGGACTGTGTTTTAGAAGTTCTTCTTCAAAATCTTCTTGTCATGGACTTTTACCATTTTTTCAACACTTGATGGCTTTTTCAACTTCTATTGATCATGATCTTATTTCTCTCTTATTTTAGCTTGTCTGGTTGATTATGTTGCTTTCTTTTTTAATTTAGATATTTAGTTCCTTTTGTTTCCTTGATAGTTCAGTTATTTATGGATTGTTGAGAACATTTTTCTTTGGAAGAGTAGGTTGTGGTAATGCGTTGGTTGACTTATGAATTGTGTTAATGAGAGCATTATATTTCTGTTCAGTAGAGAGAGTATGGTAGGTGATCTAAGTTTCAGCCATGGAGTTGCAAATTTCTTGTATGAGCTTTTCTTTCACTTCTTTTTCTTGGAGGCTTTTTACATCATATTTCTTATGAGAATGTTTTGTTTTTTTCATTAAATGCCATTTTTTATTTAAGCTAGTGATGACCAGTCTATGGTCACTACTGCAAAGTGTACCAGAGTATGATCTGGCATTTTTAACTAGTGGAAGGTGTCTGAGTTGGACCAAAATATAATGTATTTGATTTCTTATTGTATTCCTTCTTGGCTCTCCTTTCCATGATTTTTTTGTTCTTATTTGTCGAGCTCCAAGTAGTAGTATGTGCTAGTTTATGTTGGAATAATGTGTTTGTGCAGCACATTTTTAGTTGGTATGCTGTTTCAATGAGTGCCTCCCCATTATCATTGTGTTGTCCTTTACCATATTATCCTACCATCTGTGGATAGTTAGGGTGTAGTGTGCCAAATTTAGCATTAAAATCGCCTGCTATAAAAGTGTATCTTTTGATGGAATTTTCTTGGCATAGTCACTACTGGTTTTGTAGAAGTCCCTTTTCAGGTTAGGGCTGTTGTTGCTTTTGATGAGGGTGTGAGCATAACAGTTCATAATATGTATGCATTTGCCTTTATGTTGGAGTTTTACTACAATGATTCTGTCAGTTATTTCTAGGAAAGTTGTTTCCAGTTGATCACTAACTATGAATCCCAATCCAAGAAAACTGTTACTCTCTTGTCCTGAGTTGAAGAATATAAGGTCTTTGTTTCTGGTGATGCATGTTTCCTTGATGTGTGTCTCCTGTAGTGCTAAGATGTTTAACTTGTATTTTCAAACATTCTCAAATAATAGGTTAACTTTTCCTACTTGCTTTAAACCTTGGCAATTGAAGTGAATAAATTTATTTCTAGACTACCTCAACCCTATCCTACCTGGCCATTTGACTCACTCAGCGACCAGGGGGGGGGAGGCCTGACCGGCCCACGCCTCATAGTTCTCCCCCCTGTTTAGATAGACTTGAAATTTTGTATGTAGGGTATGATTGTTGACAGTGGCTATCCTAAGTGTACAAACGTAAGGTAGTTGCATCGGTTTGATGACAGAGTCGTCTTAGTGTTCTAACTTTACTACATGACATTTGTCTATTATTGTGCTGTCATTTCACAATTGATACCTCCTAATCTTATAAATTTGCTTTATTTTTGTGTTCGAAATGTTCATTTTATCTTATGTATATTCCAATTAATATATCCTATTTATTTCTAGAATATATTATTTTTTATAAATCTATAAATATCTATTATTATGTTTTATTATTCGGAATTTTGATATCCACAAATTATCCAAAAGATACAAATATGTTTATCTAAACTGGTATCTGTTAACGAAATTTCTTTAAAATGGTTTTAAAAGTTGTGGAACATAATAATATGAAAAGTCCCTGAACATCATGTTGCTGCATCTTTTATTTTAAAAACGCCAGTTAAAACAAAAGAGTGTGGGCCGATTCGGACCCCCCCCCCCTGGGTAGGATAGGGTTAATAAAACAACTCAATCAAATTATAAATTTTGCTTAGTATCATGACAATATAGTACTGTTATATAAATAGTAATAATAGGTATTAAAATACATATAATGCCAATATCTATTACTAGAAATATAGACAAATTAAACTTTTAATAACATTTCTGCTATCATAATCTTTGAAATTACTGGTATACTCTTTGATAGATATTGCATAAACTCCTTTAAAATATATTAGATTTGTAGCTTTACCAATTACCAATAATGGAAGCTAATTATCTTCCATAATATACAATATACTTGCAAGTTTGGTAAACTGTTTTGCTTTCCAACAATGCACTCTTATCATTTGAAGTGATTTTTCTCATCTGAACAATATACCAGAAAAGGCCAGTTTCATCATTATCACCATGTGACTATATTTGTTTAATATCCTTTTTCCATGCTAGTATAGGTTTCTTGACAGCTCTTCTCCAAGCATTGTGGTCTTCTGCCAAGTTTTTTCTATTCTCAGCTCTCTAAAGTCTCCCTAATTGGCTGAATAACTTGCCTCCAAGTCTTACACAGTCTTCCTCTTCCTCTGGCACCATCTACCTTAAAATTTGTGCACTTGCTGACCCAGTTATCATTATCCATTCTCTCTATATAACCAAACCATATGAGATGCATTTATTTCATAATACCTGATATACTTTCATACCCCAGTCTGTTCCTAAGCTCATCAGAAGCGAAAGGCCTTCTATTGCTAAGACCTACATTATACATACATCTAACCATCTGGATCTCTGTACACTCAAATCTATATACATCTTCCTCTTTTATCAGCCATGCCTCACTACCATACACCATACCAATTCTAAAACAAACTGAATAAAGCTTCCCTTTCATCTTGTGTGAAAACACCCAGGATATTAAAAAAGGGAACAGCTTCCTATATTTCTTCCACCCAGATCTAACTTGCATTTCAGAGCTTGCTTACGCACCACCACCTGCACTCAACATATCACCAAGATTGCAAAACTAATCACCATTGCCAAGTTTGATCTTATTTGAGGATTCAATTATTTATGGTCTTTGTAATCATTTACTGCACTTAAAATCGAGATCTAGATTATAGATATCACTCTGAGTAACTTTTTCAAATTTAAAGAAGCATCATTTCTAACTACTTATGTTTAGTCAGTTTCTGGCTTCACTGATTCTGGTTCCCAGACTCCATGACATTATCATTGAATGGTACTTTGGGAAATAGTTGAACCAATTATGCTAATATTTCTACTGCCTTGATCATATAACCATGAATTTTGGCAATTGGCTTGGTTTTGAGCACAAAAAGTTGTGTGTGTACTGTAGTACCCTTTATTTAAAAAAAATAAAGCAGAATACCTATTCAACAGATTATTGAAGCCTTTATATGAGTATTTGTCATTTTTGGCAGTTTTGCAAATTGCATACATATAAACTTGGAAATAATTCCTTTTGATTTGTCAAAATTTGTAATACTATACATTTTCCAATTTGATGGATCACTTTGTATCTCTCTCTTTGTTTTTATTATATAATACACTGCATTGCAAAAAAATTGAATTCTTGTTGGTGTTTTCAGTAGACACGATTTTATTTTTTCGTTCAACAAACCATGACATGTCTATAGGCTGTCTAGACATACAGTATGGTGCATAGGTGTCCCCGCCACAGTACATACTCTCCTGCGAGACACATGTGCCCTAAGTTCCACCCAATTGGCTAGTTTAAATTCGAATGAAGTAAGGCGATAAGATTGAATGTCAGCCAGGCAAGAATTCCATTTTTTTGCAATGCAGTATATTTGCCTGACAATGTAAGAAAACTTTCTCTTCAACATTGCAATAATTGGTAAAATGTATTGTAATAATGGTGCAGTTAGTCATGCATGTAGGCTAATATACAAGTAACACATAATAATTTACTTGATTTACTGATACTGTATGTAAAAACAGCCAATCAAGATGCTGCAAACTAAAAGATTAGCAACTGATCCTCATCAAACTTGGCAGTAATGTTAAGTCTTCACAGGAATCAAAGAATCCTATTAATAGTTAACATTTTATTTGTTAATCATTGATGTCCTCATTCAGTTTTAGGAATTTGTAGCTGATGTTTGGTTAAGGCATGATTATTTTCTGTCTGTAGAGTGTTGGTATTCAGCTAGTTATACTGTTATATGTATTATTAATGTTGCCATTCTTCTAAGATTTTAAGCCTGTGACTATAAATGTATAAAAAGATTTTGCAAATTACATTTTATATAAATTTATTTATAGAATTTATTTAAAATAATCAGTGCAGGTTATAATTCACATTAATTATAAAAATATTGTTTGGATGAATATATTATTAAAATGATCTAATCACTGATTTACATATTTCTAGACTAATTAAACTATAAAAATGGGCACATCTGAAAAATTGGATAAAAGTATTCCTCTCAATGAGCAAATCACAGATGCAGGAGCATTTGCCTTTTGTAGTTTATCAGCCACAGCCTGTAGTCAGATGTTCCCAGAATCATCAAACAAGTAAGTTTTTATTTGTACTATGAATACAGTATATTTATGTCTTGATTAAGTGTATCTTGTTTAATTCCAGAGAGTTTGTGAAATGTTTCATGAAGGCAACATTTGAACAACTGAAATCACCTGATCGGGTAAGTAATTTGGGAAATATTCCATATTATTATTGCAAGAAGTTGTAGTTATTTAAATTTGACAAAGTTTAGAGATATGTTTATTATATTAAAATGAATTAATATTATTATATACTTTTAAAAAGTTATATTGTGATAAATACAACCAAAAAGATTTATGCTAGGAAATGTAAATCAGTTTTATTTGATTTTGTTTCATCAAAAATATTGTCAGGTATAGAAGATTTCACGAGTTTAGTAAAGAGAGGCATTAGTAAATATGGAAGTATATGAAAAATATGAATTTTAGAAATATTCACTCTTTTTCGAGACGGTGTGAAATTTCAACTTTTCTCAGATTATCAAAAATGACCAAATATCTAGTGGTTTGAGAAGATATTATATGAGTGCTTCTATTGTGTTTTTTCCGTAGGATCAAGGCCGGAAATCTATTGAGTATTTAGATCCGCATCCTCAATAATTTATATTTCCCTATCTATATGTCTCATATTCCCGACAGTGTACAAAATTATTTAATTTTTAAACTATAAAATTTGTCTCTGTCTGAGGTTTTGACACTGAAATAATGTTACCGTGAACTTCTAAAACACTATCGGAACATGTGGAAAATGGGAGATATGCTTAAACAAGAATGGACACATGGCCTTCAAGTGTAATGGGCGGTGATTATGCATTTTACTTTGTGCTGATGGGATTACCTATGTCCTATTCAGAGGATGGATTGGGGCTACTAGTGCAGTCGGAATTGCGCCATTCAATCGATAGAGCTCTATAGTGCCATAATTTATCGAGAATGTGAGAAACGGAGCCGAACTTGTATACACGACTAGTTGAAACAGCCGGGGAATAAGAATCCGAGGGTGAAATTGAAGCCTTGACAGGAAGAACGCAATCTGGAGAATAGAGTTAATAAGGGAGTTTGACGTTAATTGGGAGGGTTGGGATTTGTTAAAAAGCAGAGAAGCATCCTCAGATGCACGTATTGGAGAGTTCATTGACTGAAAGATGGAAGTCACAAGGGTCCAATAAGAGCTAAACAGCTGAGAGCGAGAAGAGGGACCGAAGAGATGACATGGCAGAGGAAAGAAAAAAGGAAGTTGGAGTGCAGACAAAGACAAGGAAGGAAAGACTAGACGTCACGATTGGAAAATCTTAAGAGAGAGTGTGGAGAAAGGTCAAGTAACCTCCAGTGAAGCTAGAGGAAAGATTTGTATGGAGTCCTTTCTTACTATAGTGACGCAGGCAGTGTTTGAAGACAGACCTCATTCAGATAAGAGAAAATGGTGTTCATTTTACGCTAAATTGATCACAAACAGAATCTCGTGGAAATTACGAAATTGATATAAAGTGATCAATGACCCATTTCTGGTATGCTTATCCTTAATTCCAAACTCAAATTACTAATATATCTTTCCAAAATTTTCCTTTTAAATGTGGGAGTAATTAAACTATCGGTATCGGTTGAAAACATCGTAAATAAAAAACATCGTAACCTTAATAACATCGTAACCTTAATATCAATTATCATCGTACATTTAAAATGACACATTATATAAGTTCTTGAACTGGTGTATCTATAGCGTTTGCATTGATAAATTTTTACATACGCCGAATAAGAAATCAGTCTTGCTGAAATTTCCGTCGACATGACTTTTCCCAGATAACACTTTCAGTCTGTTATGATATCCTTCAAGAAAGTTGTTTGTACGGTCCTCTTCATTAA
>JAUYWV010127313.1:0-11345 GCA_032274565.1 Nematoplana nigrocapitula
AAAATATTATTAAAAGTTGTTAAACATAAAGTTAGGAAATGTCATGAAAGCTGGAGATCACGCGATTATCCAAAAAAACAATGGCAGCAAAAATAAAACAGGGGGGGCGAATCAGTCCCCCCGGTATGGATAGGGTTAAGGGAACACAGAACTTTGCCTGCAGGAACAGGACACCCCACCATGAGAAGGCCTCTGTATTGGGGCTAAGAAATTCGTTGTTTGTTTTTTCTGTTCACCTGTCGGTTCCCGATCTCCCAAGCAACAAACTTTTTTAGCAGCAGAGCATGTGACAGCCGAAACATGTACAATTACGGTACGTAGGACAAGAACTGACCTTGCTTTCGACAGTTGCCAAATCCGACTTGATCGCTTGAGCCTGGCTGATCAGCACGGCGTATTCTTCTTTGTATTTGGCGATACTCTTTTCCAGTTGCTGAATGTTGGATTCGACCTCGTCGGCTTTCTTCTTATTCTCAGAGGCGGCCGACTCCAATGAGCTCAATTCATTGCGAAGCGGGTCCACTTTCTTGAGCATATCAGCATAACCAATCTGCCAAGACGGTGGTGGTGTGGCGGGAAAAGAAAAAATAAACCACAACTATGAAACGTGAGGACGGACAATTTCGATGCGATGGGATTAGATACCTGCGCGATAGCCCATTTGACCATAGGACCACAGGCGCTGCTGGCTCGGTTCACTTTATCGTAATTGTAATCCGGGTTGCTCAAATAATTCTTTTTCATTGTGTTTCGAATGGAGTCGCTGTAAGAATAAGAGTTACACTGCATCCTGCCACCCACACATTAATAGAACTGAAGAAAAGTCAGACACCGTGCAAACGCACAATTAAAGCATAACCTAAAATAAGATTTGGCTAACATCAATAAAATAGGCTACGCTATATAGCTAAGAAATATCCGATTTTTCACAGTGAGGACCCCGCAACCTTTACTCCAGCGTGTTATTCCACCTTTCCGTACGTCTTAACAACTGCTTCAAGTCAACTGAAACTGGGTTGCCATATGAAGCAGCGTGTCTGAATACCCATACCTGCTGCCCTCAGCACACCTGGGGAGTTGCTTCCACCAAAAGCTGGCAAGTGTGTCTTGCCGGATGCCACCTGAGGTCAAGAATAAGAAGGAGGCCCAGAATGTCAGCAGCTGTAGAGAAAGGGGACCTCGAGTTATACACATAGGCTAATGTAGAAAAACTTTGAGAGCTACTCCAGTCCGAGAAAGCCTGTTGGCAGAGAGGGAAATCCCAGACACTCAAACACATGTTCCATGCGCTCCCCCAACTTCATCGTGCACTTCAGAACCGTTGCGCCTTCATCCAGTCCATTGTATCCATATTTAACATCCCATATTTCCCCTTATACAAATCTTTGTTCTTTATTTCGTTGGATTCCATTCCACACTGCTCAGATGTCGGCCAATATAAGCCCACCCAGCCGTTGTTTCATTTGTTTGTTTTTTAGTTTCACTCGATTGTTCATTATGACTAAGTACTACTGACTTTCAATCAGCTGATGCAAAACAGGATCAATCGCTCGATTTTGAATACAGATTTTAGACACCTGTAAATCGGTCAACTATAAATGCTTTAACAGATTGTCGCCAAAGTTTTGTTACCGCCAATAAAAAACGACCAATCAAATATATGCATGCGCAAGCATACCTATGCGAGACTCGTTATTCACACACCTAGCACCGTTGGGTCAAAGTTTTTTATTATAATGTACATTTAAAAAAATATAGTTTACAAATACCGCCTTGAAAAATGTGTTTAAAATAGTGTGGAGACAACCGCATTAAAAGTCGCACGACAAAAATTGCACTGTGTCCCGAAATTCATCGAGTATACCATTCACTGATTGGCCAATTTCACCTAATCAACAGTAAGAGCTTTGTCGAATTTATCCAGTTACGTAAGAAAAGAAACTGTGAAAAAAACAAGGCGGTGATCCGATACGTTCTGTCATTTTTACTTCTTCGACTGAACAATACTGCATCTCCTACGACACCACTATAGAGATACGCGGAGTTTCGTGCAAGGTACTGCGGTTAAAAAATGAGATCGTTTTTTGTTTCGCGTGTAATGATGCAGTCACTGAAAGACACAGACCTTAACATACGCCAATGATGGCAAAAACGCCCTTGACGCAATGACCTTGCAGTGACAAAATTAATGGGGAGGTTATTTAATTGGACGAATTTATGGCAGCGACAAACATACGCACACAAAGTGTTTTACATAATACATGATGAATGTGGGTATATGGAAACTCTATCCCTGAGAAGACAGCTATGAAAATGCTCAAACTACATAACCATATAATATACCGGTATATATACTGTAGTATAAGCACGGATAGATATAGACATACTAGTTAGGAAAAAAATAAAAATAAGGTAGGGTAGAGCAAATAAAGACCGCCAAAGCTAAAATACTAAAAGCACACATACAGATATACAGTACATAGAAAACGGGGTACATTTACAGGAAAAATAAATAGACAGAAATCAGGAGCATGGACATCATCATTTTGTGTATAATCATTGAACTTCAATTATACGAGTGGCTGGTAGGAAATTTGCAAGTGCGAATCACGCCTACACCACGTGATTGCAATACACGATCGTGAAACTATCAAACATGCAAATTAAATCGAATTTACAATCCGATCGACTCTGTAACAGTGGGTGGGTGTGTGTGGTCAACTTCAACGTTTCAACTGATGGGCAGTCTGCATTTTTAGCCTATAGAGTTAAGAGTAATTCCAATGATCAGTTATGACTGGGAAACTGTTGAAGGGACGCGTCAGCGCACCGCAGGAAAGAGAGAGATAACAGAGAGGAAAAGATACGGGGAGAAAAGAGAGAGAGAAAGTGACCATGGAGAGGAAAAGAAAGACACTCCCGCCACGAGAAGGCGGCTGCATGTGCAGTGCTGGTACAGCCCATTTTTAAAATAATAACGCTGATAAACAAAAAACGCAGGTTAAGCTTTTATTTGTATTTTGTAAAATACGTAAACAACCAGTCAAAAAATAGTGTGAATTATACTTTGTTCGAATTTTAAAACTGGAGAGCTTGACCAGCGATACGCCTTTCATCCACAAATGGGCAGTTTCTTCGCGATCAAATTATAGCGCTGTAACAAGGACTAAATGATTCATAAAACGGCTTCTACCGGGTCTACTGTAATTATGGAATCTCTAAAGAGAATGCAATTCGGTTTGCGTTTGGCTATTGTGTGAAATGAACAGCATCCAGTAACCAAAAGGTAAGTTAGGATACTTTCGGAATCAGGAACACATTGATTATATTAGACTGGCAGTTTTTGAGGTAATTGCGCTCTACCACCCCGCTGTAGTTCGGCTTTCATAGACTGCTCGTCCCTATAGCATTGGTGCATGATCAGGTTGCTTTTGCTGCCTTCTGACAGTTTAAGGTTGTACAAGCATCGGACCAAACGCGAATATAACGCAGGTTGTACCAGCACTGCATGCATGGATATGGCTGGCAAAACCTCATTCGTTTTACCTCGACTAGAATGTGTAGGCAAATTTGGTGCATTTCCGGCAATACCAGCAAAGCCTTAGCAGCAGGGTTTTTAAATAGTGTGGCTGTGTGATGCACATACATATCTAAAAGACCTATCCTCCGTGGTGGAGAAATACAAAACAACACACCGAATAACAAAGCAGAAATTAAAACACCACCTTCCCAGTACACAGATTAAAGCAAGTAGAGCTAAAAGGAAGAAGAAAGAAAGGCACCCGGGTGTGCACCGGACCAGAGACCGCTTTAAGACACTGCCAACTCACGTAATGCTATCAGTGTCAAAGTTAATGATACTGGGGACAAAGCTGTCCTTGACAATGATCTGGAGAATCTGGCGCCAGTCAGTCGTCTTGTCGCCAAGGAGGAGGCAGATGGACTCCACCGCCATCTTAACTGCCGGCGGCGGATTTTTCATCGCCTTTATCTCCTGAATGTCCTTCTTACGAATCCCTTGGACAGCTATAAGGGGGCGGCGGACAGTTGGTGGGTTAGGAGGGGGGCGGGGCGGAGAGGGGAGAGGGCGTTCAGTTAGTGAAGCAGAGAACTCCGTGGGAACTCACGTTATATCTTCAGAGCTAAAATTGACAATGGAGGAGATGAAGTTATCGCGCATGATGTAGGAGCGGAGCGATTTCCAGTCCAGTTCATTCTCGCCCAGCATCACACAGATCGACTCGGTCGCCAGCTTCACCGGTTGTGGCGGGTTGGCCAGGGACCGAATCTCAACTAGCTGCTGGCGCTTGATCGAATTCACAGCTGGATACATGGTACATAGCGCAGACAAATTGAGCAGAGCAGGTTGTACACACATACACACAGACAGACAGTCTATGCACAGGGAAGTGCCCAATGCTTGCTTTCTTGAGAATAAAATGACATTTTATGATACAAACAACCAGAGCTGGTAGGCGGCCCAGACCAGACCGCCCGGTAGCTACTGAACAAAAAAAATAGAAATGTTACTGTAGATAAGAGAAGAATAGCCGGACCGGACGTCAGATCCTAAATACAGGGTAGGTGCGGCTTCTATAAAATCAAATTCCAGGACCTTTCCAGAATTTGTAACACTCAGTTTAGCTTATTTTTCATTTATGAAAAACATAAAGTAAAAAAATTAGACATACTTATTTAAATGTATGAGTATAAAATTACTTGTTTGTCAATTTATTCTCAATGACAGTATCCAATTTCACAAGTTCTTCGTTTTTAGACTTAATTGACATCGGTGAATTGGATTAAAACCAAATAATAAATTAAACTTACATTAAGATTTTTTATGTTACATTATATTGAAAATATTGGATTTACTATTAAAAAAAATACAATTCAAATTCTCTAAAATTCCAGGATGTCGCACCAACCCTGTAAATAGCATCGCAACCTAACGGATTTTTAACCGCATCGGATAAACAAAAATGTCAAATGAAAATAATTTATTATGGTACGTCGATTAAATGAATTTCAGTACGTATTGTATAATTTACCGATAGACTGCACTATATTAAATTAGCCAAATTTTCACATTTAAACAATTTAATGGTCCTCCTAGATGATGCAACACGCACATCAAAATAGTTTTTTTTCTAGCGAGAAGTACAAAATTTGTATTCTCCCGAGAGAGTAGTAAAATAGACTAACTCCCGCCGAGAAACTATATAAACGATAATAATACAGAAAAAACACAATGTAACGAAGGGAGCAATTAAACCAATTAGAACATCATCGATAGACACTACCACCACTTAGCAACTAACTGTCTTCATCACTTTAGAATTATTATTATCAGAAGAAAAGTTAGTAATATTATTCGAGGGCAAGATTTCAAACTTTTTCGAAAATACAACAATGCAGTCGTTCAGTCGTGCATTGCGATACACTTCGAAGTACTTCTTTAATGAATAGGAAACAAAACCCATAGTGAGAATACGTCTGCGTAGACACTTTTAAATCATTTTTGTATAATCATTTCATACTTTTGTTTTATCGTCAAGTTTTTAAAGAATGACTCACTTGTTGGGTCACTGACACTATCGATTAATTTTCAATTTTAGCTTACGGTAATTCAAATTTTAAAGTCTTATAATAGATTATAGTTGCTATGGGTTGCAAAAGAATGATATTGACTTGAAGTAATATACAGAATACTTGACCTTGGGAGATTTTCTATTCTCTCCTCTGGGCTACGTATTCCTACGGCCCATAGCTATTAAACGCCTCTGTCCGGGTAATAATTCAAGATGAATCTTTCTACAAAGATGTTTATCCCTATATTTGGAACACCACAACATCTCCAACCAACCAACCTTGTTTGGCATCGTTGACAGCAGGTTCCACCTGGCTCAGTTCGGCCATTACTTCGGTTCGCTTCTGTTCGATGAACTTCTCCTGCCCGGCCAGCTCTTCCTGGAGAACCTGACTCGTCTGCTTCCTCTTCTCGGCCTCCTGCTGATCTTGGACCATTTGTTTCAATTTGGCATTGGCCGCCTCGTTCATAGCTTCCAATTCCTGCCTTTTCTTCGTCAACGACTTCTGCATTACTTCAACCTACACACAGAGAGAGAAAAACAAAACTCAGCTAGTTGAACAAAGCATATAAGGATTGTCTAGAGAAGTTTATAGCTATTCAATGTGCAGTGCTCCGAAATATTTTTCACCGTTTTTTCGCGCCTAGTGAAATGAGTAAAAATAACTTCATTAATATAATGGGGAAAATCAGATATATGGTTTGGCTTCCCTTTGAGGTCGATAGATAAATTTAGATTGTAACATCAAATTTAAGAAGCTTCGCAACAATGAATTATCAAAACATGAAGCATTAATAATACATCTATAAATCTATAGATATACTGTACTGTATATGCGAGATAAGGACATTTGATAATTCATTTGCCAGGCAGTACACAAATAGAAAAAGTTTTCTCTGTTTAACTAGGATCATCATTTTATCGCTGTGAGTTATGGCTATAAGAATTGCGTTTTTCAATGTAGTGTACGTTATACGATCCACAGAGCTAAAATGACAGACACCATTTCTTTGGAATTTTGTAAGAACAAGAAGCCTGGAAGTTCTCTACACTTTTCTCTTCAAGAGATTCCCCTCGACCGAGAATTACAATAACTAACTTTAATGGCACTTAGACTAAACGAATTTGGCAAATCTCTCGCGTACCTGTTCGACCGTTTCCCTGATTTTGCGCAGACCAATATTCAAGTGGAGCTGCTGCTCTTCCAAATCCGACCGCTTCTCGCCAGTCAGACGCACATAGTGGGCGATGAAGTCCAGATAGTGGCGGGGTGTGACCGCTGTGGTTCGGCCGCCTCGTTTCTGGACACGCATATTGGCCTGATGCAAGGTCTGGTGGACAAAGACGAAAGCGTTGATCACCATATCCCGATGGCACGGCTCTTCCGGCAGGCCTTCCCAGGCGGAAGGCGGATATTCGGGGACTTGGTAGTCCGCTCGTTCCAAGTCCAATTTGCAGGTGAACTCTTTGCCGACCTAGAAAATTTCACAATGACTGGCAATGAACTCACAGACAGGCGCCAACCCACAAGATTTCATCAGTCTCCTCGTCTGAACAACAATTTCTAGTCACTCTCTCCTCCTTGCTTTCAATCTTCTCACTCCTGCTGTGAGTTTCCTACAGATCGCCCATCATTTTATCAAACTTTTTTGACTCGCCCGCGCTTCTCAAATCTTGAACCCTCACTTCGAATGGAAGACTAACGACAGAGACCTGTGAAGAATGAAAGTGAATCTATGGGTCTATCCGCGGCCACTGGACGAAGGAACAGAAGATAATAAGATGCACATCAAAGAGAGGGTGCTTTAGCGGACTGATGGGAATGCCATACAGATAATATAAAAAGCATAAATAAATGCCCAACATTAGCACCTGGATCATCTTCAATTGAATATGCTAATATCTCTCCTCTGATGACACAAATCTATTAAGTTGAAAAAGCTAAGTCAATGGACAACGAAAAGAAATCTTTGGATGGAGAGAAGCATTGTTCATTTTCACTTCTTCCGCGACTTTCAATACGAATTCCAACGTAGGCCCTCCCCCACTGGAGAGCCCAGGCGACGTTTCCTTGGCCTGTCCAGGGACGACACACCAAATATCCGAAAGACTATTGCCATGGCAACCATCGACGCCATACAACAATCGGACATAGTCTTAGGACGGACGGCACTGCCAGCGGCGGTACGACCAACGAAGGAGCGGGGATCATCCTTCATGTCCAGAATAAGCGCTCTGTTGCTCTGGTTTGCCTCGCGGTCCAAGGCACCGCCTTCCTTAGGGAAATCAGATATGGCGAAGAATCCAACTTTCTAACCTGTTATTATTAACGGCTCTCTCCAACTAGTCCACTTGCCAGTTCATCCATTGTGTTTCTTTCGGCAACAATCTTATCCATCAAGACGTATCTGGTTACGACCTTCAGTTCAAAACATCTTTCCAATCGTAGCTCTTTCTCCTGTCCACTGCTCAGAAGACATACTTCCTACTAACCTCTCATTCCACCTCGTGCCCCATAGACCATTACTGCTCTCACACAGGTAGTGCGAATTCTCGTTCCTGTCAACCTTAAATGCAGTCTTATCACAACAGTGATGCACCCTCGTTTCTACTTTTGTTGATAACAATTCATTTTCAAGTTTAAATCTTATGCCAACTTACCTGATAGTAGGCTTCTGTGGACCAATCTCCGAACCAGTTGAGCACGCATCTGTTGAAGAGAGCAGGCGATGTGGACGCCCGATCTTTGAGGCCGTCAGCAGACGGGTTCATTGTGAAGACAACGTGCAAATTGCGACAGATGTTTCCGGTGAACCACTTGTAGAGTTCCTCTTGTGAGTCCACCATCAGACCCTCGCGCGTAGCGCCCTCTTTGCACTGAGTCATTAGCGTGGTGAGTTCGTCACCCTCGAACAAGCCGGGCACTTCGCCGTTGGCCAACAGGGTGTTCATTCTCTCCAAGAAACTCGAATCCATCACATTCGACTCGTCCATAATAAAGGTTATTTTTTCGCTTTTGCATCCGGAACGCCGGAGCACATTGCGCAGATCATCGTCGAAATCATTGGCCGTATAGCGATTGTGCACCTTCACTTGGAACACGCTCAACCCGTTCAGCCACGACACAAAGCGAGACAGGGTCGTTTTCCCGGCTCCGCTCACACCAATCAGCAGCAGGTGACCTTGAGGCTGACGGAAGACACGATCGATACGCAAGACGTGATCAAGAACCTGATTGAACAGGACCAGAGGAACGTCCAACTCTTCCTCGTAGAACACTTTCAGGCGTGCTTTGACATAGTCGCGAAGCTGTTCCTGATCAACGGGACCGTAGTCCTTCGACAGCCAGTTACTGAACAGGATGGGTCTTTTGAGGGAGGACTCCTTGTCGATGGAGGGGAAATGGCGCATGGCGCACTCATCGATATTCTGATCAGTCCACAGGCGTTCCTCTAACTCAACCAGACGATCCTGGAAGAGACGCAGAGCTTCGTGGGCCCAGATTCGGACCAGACCTTCAACAGGCAGGGATTCCAGAGGTTTCAACGCTTCGTGGATGCCTCTTACCCAACGCGTCATTTCTCGGGGACTGTAGATATAATGCGGTTGCATGTCGTGCGTGAACCGGCTCTGGGACAGGAGATAGAATTCGACCATGGCGTTCGTGAGTGCGTCGGCTTGGGATCTCAGGGAAGGCAGCATACGGAGCATTGCCCGGTTGAAGGTGCCATAGATCTGTTTGAGCGAGGTTTCGCCCGGATAATCGACATAGACGAGAGGCACGTGACGCAGGAAGCGATGCGAGAGCGGCTTTCGGCCGGGATCCGTGGGCGGGTTGCACGCTCCGACAAACTGGATGCGCTCGAACTGGATCCACTGCATGTCCGAAGTTCGATAGAAGCCGCCGTGCTCCACCATCTGACGCAGGAAACTGATCACTCTCTGGGTGCCGTACTTGTCCTCATCCGGTAAGTTGATCTCGTCGCAGAAGAAGACCAGCCATTTGTTGAGCTGCACCGGGGCAAGAACAATTCCGTTGGGGGTCTTGCGGTACTCGCAATACTGGTCGAACGTTTTCATCATCAGCTCAGGCACAGTGGCGCTGCTGAAGTTCAGACCGACAATCTCCATGTCGGGCAGACATCGAAGAGCACTGAAATAGTAAAGTCAATGAGAGGAACAGCTCGCACTTTGATTATTCCAGATTTCAAAGAAAAAACTTACCTGAACAGAGTCATCGTTTTCCCTGATCCGGGCGGTCCGCACAGCAGCATCGGTCGATGTTCGGCCAACCAGGTGTAGAGGAGGGCCTCATGACGGACTGTGTCCAGCGTGGGAACGACCACGTCCGTTCCGGCCACTTTGTGCGTTTCCACTTCGATCTGGGGTACTTTGTTTGACCAGGGTGACCATTCGCCCTCAAGGGTAACCTACATATAAGAAAAACAAATACAAAACATTTTCAATCAAACATTCAATCTTGAATACTAATAATAGAGTCGCGTCTGCAACGGATAACAAGAACCCAGAAGTCCAATGATGCAATCAAATCCTCTTATAAATATGCTATGATGTTTCAATTCCTGCATGCCTTTTCATACCAAATTACGACTAAAACCAATACAAACAATTTCAGAATTGCTTCATTCCTATACTACTATAAGTAGTACTAGTGTAAAAATAAAATATTAAACGAGGACGCATCTACATATATTAATTATTTAAAACAAAAATAATTCCGCCTGACTTTTCAAAATCCGAATTACCGGTTAAAAGAAAATTAAAAAAATGTTGTCCCACTCAAAATAGGTAATTAACTCACGGCAGGTCTCTCTAACTTTGAACATAAGCGTGACGGACATGCATACAAACAGATAGACAGACCCTTTCATAGAGATGCGAGAAAGCTTCTGAAAACATAAAACAAAATGCTCGCCATCTGACACAATGACGACAGGCAGTTTCAGCGCATGTGTAAAAATCTTCCTATGAACACCGACACCCATGTAAAGTCGACGGACTCGAAGTTTCGTCTCGTGGAAAAGCAAACAGGCATACAACTATCAGAAAACGATAGCAGGAACAACGCATGGTAGTAGTCCCTTCAACGCGAGTACTCACCTCGAAATCAATAATAGGGATATTGGTATTGCTCGGAAGCGGCACAGTGGTAATCTCCCGGATATAGCCGCCGAGCTGTTCGCGTATTTTCAACTTGCCGTCGCCGCTCATCGACCAGAGCACCGCGTTGACCAGACACTTGGGGATGTATTTCTCGAGCTGCTCCGAGGACATGGGGAAGTCGGGGTGACTGTGATTGTAGCCGATCACATTGCGCACTGCCTGTTTGAGCATGGAGAAGAGGCTGGTGAGGGCGCGCAACCGGGTGAAGTCCATGATGTGCTCCAGACTCTTCGCATACTCCATACTCTTCATCACCAGGCCATCGTCTGTGAAGAACGAAGATAGAATGGTGGCGACATCGTTCTGGACCTGACCAAGGACAAATGAAGGGGAGAGATAGGTCACACGAACGCAGATCACCACGGGATAGGGGTTAACTACAGCGGATTTTATTTCGCGTTTTACTTTTGAACCAAGTCTGATGATACATACTGTAAGGCTTTATACTATCTCTATGACAAACAAATACAAATGAACCTATGGGCGGTTGATCCAAACCACTCATCTTTATTTAAAATGAGTTAAGTTCAACTGCCCAAGATTAAACCGATGTTTAGAGGGTCTTCCTGA
>JAUYWV010127324.1:0-11345 GCA_032274565.1 Nematoplana nigrocapitula
CGAGAGTGCGGACCCCCCCCCCCGACCGGGCATCATAATAATAAGAAGAGGGCTAAGCGGGTCGTAAGTGACCGACCGGTGCAGTAGGTATGTATAATAAACTAATATGGCTATCCTTCTGGGCGAGTACGCCCATGGACCGGGTTGAGATCCTTCCTCTTTATGAGGGCCCTAACCGCCCTGAAAGACACGGGGACAGGGTCCTGTGGCCTCTCAAAATTCCACGGATGAAATTTAACATCTAGAGCGAAAAGATCCTAAGGGAACTGGAGGGCTTGTAGGGTTTTATCATTTGATGACACAATTTCAAAAACTTACGTTGTGGTACCGTATTAATAGCTCAGTCTGAAGAAAAACTACAGCGTCTTCTAGACAAAGCAGTGGAAGAGAGTAAGAGGAAGGGTCTTACTATCAATTGCAAAAAGACAGAATGTATGGTGTGATAAGCAAGCAAAAGGATCAAAAGCGTCAGCTAAAAATTGACGAAGTCAACAATTAAAAAAGTAAAATCTTTTAACTATCTAGGAAGCTTGATCACTGAAGATGGCAATGTGACTCGAAAAATCAAGAGAAGGATCAGCATGTCAAAGCAGTCATTTCAGAAGTTAGAGAGAGTATAGAGGAATTCTACGCTGTTATGTCTACTCCATTCTAACTTATGGAAGTGAATGTTGGACGATACAATCACAGATGGAAAGACTGCTTAAAGCCAGTGAAATGTGTTTTTTTTTGCGAAGAATGTTCAGAATATCCTGGGCAGGCCACATTACAGATGAAGAGGTCCTAAATAGAGCAGGAGAAGAAAAAATTGATCAAATTTATGGCAGGTCGAGTTCCTGAGCCATGTTATGAGGAAAGAGGGAATAGAAGAAATTATAACAACAGGCATGATTGATAGGAAAAGAGCAAGAGGACGACCTCCTCTAACATACATGGAAAGTATTAGAAAATTAATGCAAGTGCAAGCACGTACCAGAGGAACGGAAGGAAAGCTTGACTGTACGAAATGTGTTGAAAGCCTGCAAGGATAGAGATTTCTGGAAGTACATGGTAACCTACGTCTTAGGAGGACACGGCGAATTTAACTCATGTCAACCAATAAAATATATTTTAATAACGGTAACGAAACGTAAAATAATGAATAAATTAATCAATTTAGATTTCTATTGATATAGCACTAATAATTCTTATACTGAAGTTTGGAAATAACTCACCTTGTTTGCCACTGACAAGCCAGAACTGTTTGCATTCGCATTTGAATGCGATGGCGGGGCCATTGAGCTGGCAGCCTTGTTTTTAGATTTTTTCTGTTTGGTGGAGGCGGCTTGAGCGGGCTCAACTTCGTCGTAGCTACTGTTGGATCCGAACGACTCACCCAGTGAAGAAGTGGATCCCACCAAACCTGCCTGTATAGGGATCTTCCTTACACGAAGATATCTGTTGAGTAACTTCTGTTTGGCTTCGTCATCTGGGACCAACTTTTTCACCTAAAACCCAAATAATTGACACTATCAACAAATGCATCGATTTATAAGAAGCTAGCTGCACGAAAGATAAGAATATATATATACATGTATACAGGGTTCGTACGCCTTTCCCAGAATATTTCCCCTGAGTTTTAAAAAAACATTAGTTTATAGTACATATGATAATGACAGAAAAATCAAATTTACAAATAACAAGGTATCTATATTATTAAGCAAACTACGTGACTTCTGGCTCGGTTGGGTTACCCAACCCCTTCCGGATGATGGGAGGGGGGCGACGCAGGGCCGCCGAGGCCCAGCATCTGAGCAACAACCCATGGTCAAGAATACTCACCGTCTCACCAAAGATGGCAAGCCGGAGGCCCGAAGATGAGGAACAAGAGAGAAGGTGAGGAAGATCCTGCTGGCCTTTTCCGCAGGAAGAGCAAGAGGGGGAGTCGGACAGATTGATCAGTTGGAGGTAAGATGCAAGGAAGTGGAATGCCCGTTGCAGCGAAGGCGCGAAAGTTCGCAACGAGACTGATGGACCGTTTGGTCAGTCGGTCGGTCGCGTACCGTTAGAACGCGTCATCTGATTGGTCAGTTTGCTGACAAAGAGAGAGCGCGCGGTTCACTTACTCACTCACATATAGTCAGGCTGGATGGCTTAAAGCTGCACAGTCGGTCAAGCTGATCTATTAGTTTTCTCTCTCACTCTGGCGTAATCTATCTCGCGTTGAACACAAGCAAGACTACGGCGCTGCGCTATAGGCGGGTGGTTCGTCTTCCGCGCTGGTTATTTTCTACTTACTTCAGGATTATATAAATATCAGTTCGATTTCTAATTCCAATTTACAAATATTCCCAAATGTCGGCTATTCATAACAACAACACTTGCACGGGTAGCTGCAGCGGGTCACTGGTGTATGTTAATTGCCATATTAAAAAACGAGTTATAAATAATAAAATATATTACCAATGGATTAAGAAAACATTTGAAACAAATAATAATACTGTATATGATTATAATAATTAAAAAAACGATTATATCAATATAACAATAAAAATATGTTCGAAGTAAAATCCCTAAATTTTGAAGATACACATCGTATATACAGTCTACAAATGATCATGTTCAGATTTCTATAGTTCCTTCTGCAGAATAACAATTATTGAGTTTACACAGCTCAGCCTTTTTTTGTTAACCAGTCGTTATTAAAAAAAGTCTTAAATGATTATAACTGAAATTAAAATGGATTTTTTAAAATAAATACGGTAATTAATTTCTAATGAGGATAAAAACATGTAAAATAGCCACACGTATATGTGACTGTACAATAAAACTCCTAATTTTTTTACTAAAAAATTCATGATAATAGATAGTAATCAAATAACGCAAAAATGAAAAACGAGCAATATCGCTTATTTAATTCAAGTTTTTCGTCATGCCTTGGACAATAAATACTAAACAGTTGTGAAAAATATGTGAATGGAGCGAGCAAACGTTCTTTAGTAGGATTGTTCTCCATCTTTTGACCAGTAAAAATTTGTTGCGATAACTGATGTAGTCTTGCCAGTATTTATTATAATTATGTTAGTGCGCTGTCTTTAGGCAATAAGCTAGATGTTATTTCCTCATACGAACGTTTGACAGCCATTTGCGTTAGCTGAACAGATGCGTTAGTTTTATTAAATTCGTGAGATGAAGAATAACACCCAGAGAGATATAAATTTGACTGACAATCTGACGACATGTTTCGTTATTCGCCATTTTCAAGGACACGCCAACACGAAAGTACGAATAAACTAGTGAACGTGAATATAAACAACTAGTAAAACATTAAAACAAACATGAACACAATTAAGAAGACACTAAGATGGAAACTGGTGCCGTCATTTACAAGTGACGTGTTCAACTCCGGATGAAAAGTACTCAATCAAAACCGCTTTCTACACTATAGCTTCATATTTCGTCCTGCACGAAGCCAAGTCATTAAAACAGTCATCCGCGTTGGCCTGACATCCCTGACAAGTCCGCAGATGTTGGGAGACTGGACACACCTTCTTAGTTTAATTAAAATTAAAAAATTCATTGATTTGTTTCTTCCTTGAAAAGTAATGTAATGAACCACATCAAATAATTTTCTAATATAAAACTGGTTAAATTTGAGTTAATGTTAAGTCCTGATATGTCCACCCAACGAGATAGCTTGACACCGCAAAGATATAGAAGAGAAAATCATTGAAACTAAAGAAATTGTTTTGTTTTTGCACACAGATGACCAATATAGTCGCATTTATCAATTTCGATCAGAATTGGTCACAGAACAAAATATTCATTCAGAGTGAGGTCATTCAAATACAAAGTCAGACACAAAAACGGTTAAATCTCGCTGGTGCACTAAGAGTAGTCAATCGTTGGGGGAGGATCGTCGTCGTAGTGACTGGCAGAGTCGACAAACGGTCACGCGGAATTCTCTTTCTCCCATTTCCCTCACTCCCAAGAAAAAAGATGGGACAGCGATTGCGCTTGCCTACTAGATACACAAAATGACGTCAGGATTGGCGATGACCCACGAGAGAATCAATAGACTCGTCGCGGCGTCAAAACGTCAATTATTATATATGGCTACGCCTGAAGCAAACGCCTGTCAGCTGCTTCAGCAATCCAACGACTGACGTAAAAATGACATAAAAGAGCTAGCGAGGTTGATGAGAATGTAGACTTAGGTCACTCATGATATAACAAACAGTGGACTTGGTCCTAGCAGAAGTCACACCTGTGGTACTACGAGGTAAAATATGACTGATTCTTTAGGGACAGTTCGACCTGTAGAGAACGGAGACCATAGTGATATACATATATTTACGGTCATTGTCTAATATCAATCTAAAAATAATGAAGAATCCCCTCCCCGCAAATCACCCCTAATTTCAATAAAGAAGATTAATAATTGCAGCAGCTACCGAGTGTCGGTCGAGAATAATTGATTGCCGAACTCCCTTCAGTCTGAATGCGCGATAAACAGTTGCTATATATTCCGCCTATCATACAACAGCGGAGTTTGTTTGGTTACAGTCAGGAATACGCAGCTGTGTCTAACGACAGAGCAGTTTGTAGTTACTGGTTCCTAAATTTATAACTAGCAGATGAGATACAATGACAGACCTGCTGTAAAAGCACTACACATAATTATGTAGATGCTGGAGATTCACTTCGCTATCTCTTGGTTCAATAAAAAATCGATAAAATTTCGCATAGGTCGAACGGATTGATACACAGTAAATACCATACCAACATGACCGCGGAAAACTTGGAATCGGAGATCTGCATACTGAGGCACTTTTTGCATGAACAAAGAACCACCGAAGTAGTAGTAAGTGTCTGATAACTCTAGGCCACCACCGATCAGCTGGCAAGCGACATTACACTTACTCGCCTCTGATTGATCCATTTCCCACACAACCCATATACCGGGTCTGTACAAAAAGAAATAGAGAGTTCCTACCTTTTTACTGTCTTCGTCGTCTTTTCCCCAACGCCACGATTCCCCCGGGTCCACCGCAAAGTGAATAGGCAGAAGGGAGAGAGTCTCCGGATCAATCAGAGGGATACCGAGAGGGAGGTCACTCTCACCGTTGGAAGAAGCATCTTCCTTTTTCTGCACAACACCAGCGTCATCAATAACACATACTTTAATCTTCCATAAGTCTTCAGACTGAGTTTTCGGTCCAGCTAGAATAGACTTGTACATCTGATCACTAGCATATAGGATTCTGATTACTTAATAATATGCGGTATTATTGTTCAGTTGACGAGTTAAACGTCAGCAATCATTCATGACCACTAACGGAAAGGGGGTTGGTGCTTCGCGCTTTTGTAAACTACTACGTTATCAACCATATAGGTTGTTGCCTGACAAAAGGAGAAAACAGAGCATTGATATGTTCCATAAGTTTACCTGACTACTATCCAGTGCAAAAGGAATGCGTGATGGAGTGGCCATCATCCGATGTGGGCTAAGAATTCATAAATACAGTGCTTATTTCTGGAGAGATGATCATCCTTTGGGAAATAATTTACTCAAAGAACTAGAGATCTCGAGTCTCTTCCACTAATCAGTTATAGAACTGTACACTAAACAGATACCAAAACCGCACCTGTTCCATCGGTACGAGAGCGGAGAAGTGGGAATTGACGTAGACGAGGATAAGGGGATCCTTGTGGCAGACATCGGGGGAGTCAAGCAGGGGCAGATAGACACCACCAAAGGGCACTGGTTGGATCGGCTGTCCGTTCACATCGCGCAACATCCGATCGGCCACAATGACCACAGGTCGCCGAATCACGTGGGCCAGCACAAACACGTGGATCTGTTCGAGAGACTCGTAGGTTTCCGTCGTTGCCTCGCTCGTTGTGGAAGTCAAGTCGAGCGGGGGCAGACTGGATTTGGCGCTAGAAGCGGCAGACGTCGACGACGCGAGGGTGGTGGTGGAGGCTTCCACGATGGTATCGGGCGCAAAATGGACCTCCTTTTGGGACGGTTGAGCTTCGGATATTAACGTCGCGGGAAGACGATCGATTAAACTGTAAGGAAATATCACGGCTTTCAAGCACAAAAAGAGCCAACGACATTAACCAATCCTGCACAATATGTAAACCTCTACTTTGGCCATTTTCGGTGTCAATTTACTTATATTCTCAATCTATTCTACTCTTTACAACGTTACAAGGGTTTCCGAATTTTATTTTATTGCTGGCAACATGTGATAAAACACATCGATTATTCGTGTATAATATTTGAGCACGCGACTGAGTAATGTAAGAACAAACGATTAACGGCTGCACCTTTCTTTCCTGTGAATTTTGATTACCTGGCATGTTTATTGAATCCTTAAATTACTAGACCTCTTCTATAAAAGTTTATCTTTTTTGCAGCAGTAGATCATGGGCCCTATGCAGCCGCCTTCTTGTGGCGGGTTGTCCTGCTCCGGCAAGCAAAGTGCTGCATTCCTTGGGACCTCCTACGGTATTATAGTAGTATCTATGTAATCTTTAATATGACAAAAGTGAATTATTTCGTTTAGCAGCGTTTTGGATTGCTTTCAACGAGCGCCTTACATTTTTCTCTGAAAGATAGTGCGTGCTTTTACTGCCATGCGGGTTCTTCGTTTTCTCCATGTTGTGCAACACAATAAGATGCGGTGTGCATTTATAAATTGTTCCCTCATTTGTTCATTTGAACTCACGTAATTGTAAAGAATTCGAACCTTTTAATTTTACAAGCAAGGCGTGATTATTTCACTAAAATACGTATAGTTTCGAAAATGATGTAATGTATTCCAAGATCGACTGTTACAATTTCAGGTCAAGGGGACACGTCATCGCCTCGATCTGGAGGAAAATAAGAAGTGAAAGGGGAGAGAAAAAGAGAGGAAAGAGACATAATAAGTAGTATGTAATGTGCAGCCTCTAGTCCACTTATAAATAGAGTGACGTCACCGGGAAATTATTATGTCTCTTTCCTCTCCCCTTTCACTTCTCTTTTCCTCCAGGTTGAGGCTCTGACGCGTCCCCTTGACCTGAAATTTAAATTGTATTTGTAACAGTCGATCTTGGAATACATTACATCATTTTCGAAACTAGCTATACTTTAGTGAAACAATCACGCCTTGTTTGCAAAACTAAAAGGTTCGAATTCTTTACAATTGCGGAACAATTTATATATGCACACCGCATCTTATTGTACTTTATACATTGTGTTGCACAAAATGAAATAAAAACGAAGAACCCGCATGGCAGTAAAAGCACGCACCATTGTTCAGAGAAAGATGTAATGCACTCGTTGAAAGCAATCCAAAGTGCTGTTAAACGAAAAATTCACTGTTGTCATATAGATGTAGCGCCTATGTGCGTTGTATTGGAATGTCAGGGCATTCTAACAGTTTATTCCTGGAATTATGACTTTACATATTTTCTTCGCGTATTTAAATAACCTCTGATCCACTATTATTTCTTTAAATGTGTTATATGCTTTAATCTGTTTGTCGCTTATTAAAATTCTGTGCTGGTAGGGCACAAAAATAACGCATTTTGTAAAAATAGGTACAAGCAATCGTCAAGGCATAGTCAGAGTGTCAATTGTTCTTCTTTGAGATTTCAAAACTTGAGATCTTGGACAGCAGCCTCCTCGCGACTTTGGAAAATAAAAAAGATCGATTATGTAATTTATAGTGATATAACAAGCGACTAAAATGATTCAGAATGATTATAAAGCGACTTTCTTCCGGGTCTACTTTAGTTCTAATTCTCTAAGAGAATACAACCCAGTTGACGAAATTTATTTAAAATGGTTTTAAAAGTTGCGGAACATAATAATATGAAAAGTCCCTGAACCTCAAGTTGCTGCGTTTTATTTAAAAAACGCCAATAAAAACAAAAGAGCGCGGGACGATTCGCCCCCGGGTAGGATAGGGTTAAACACTGCATTGGCAAATAATGTTGTTTTTTTTGTTAATGTGCAATACGATTAGTGTTTTGTTTTTTAAGTCAACTGAGCTTGACTCAAATTACTTTATTTGTCATCATGTTTTTGTACTGTATTTTGTGTCGCTACAGAGGGAAAAGAATCCCGAAATATATTCGATTAAACTATGCTTTTAAAAGTATATTTTTGCTCTTTGATTTACAGTATCTTTAAACTCAATAAATTTCCGTTGCCGTCATTGTTTCATTAACTTGAAAATGGTTCCTACTTGAAATCAACGTGAAGCTAACGAAAGTACGGAATTTGATCTCCAATCCTTATACATGAGGACATTTCATTATTGATTTACTTCAACGTCACCGGATTTCCAAAGGAAGTTGGAGATGTCTTGCCCTATTCATCTCATAATAATCCTATCTACACAACACCGCTAATAGCATAAAACGTGAATATATCAACACAGTACAATTTCAGTCGGAGCAAAATATACCTTTCACACAAACCAAATATCACTCACTGCCTTTGGGCATATGAGGTAGACAGAATATACATATAGGAGTAGATCGAAGAAATTCACTCATATGCTCTAATCCAGCCAAGATCAAAGGGATGACAGCATAGCCAGAGGAGATGAGGCGAGAGAGAACAAGTAGGACAACTACTCTAGCTGGGTAGAAGGCGCTGCATTTTCCTATATTGTTTAAAAAAATCAGAAATTTCATACGACAAAATGAAACTAATTTTGCCGTCTAATTATTGTTATTATTACTTACACTTTTTGATCTATACGTGTAAAATGGTTTAAATTGGCGTAATATATCGAAAAAAACGACCCTTTTTTCTAAATCCTGGCGCGGGCATGAGGTTGTTGTTTTGTTCAGTCCAGGATTTGATGTCATTGAGAAAAGTTGTATTTTGGTTTCTGCTATATGTACATACTTTCGTGTATATATTGAGGTGATTTTGTTGTCGTCCACGTAGTTGATCAGTCATATTTGAATTATTTGGTGTTGGGGAGATATGTTGATAAGTATATTCCAGAGTACCTTCCTTGTAGCACTCCAGTCTTGATCAGCTTCAAGTCATGTGCTTGTCTGACTTTATGTACAGTATCTGTACCCCGCGTACGTTTATAAAAATTGTACTTACATTTATGCAAACTCCCCTAAAAAGGATAATACAGAAGTGCAATATGCTACTTCCTATAAGCCAGGACTTTGATACTTACGTTTTATCTTATTATCTCTCGTGGCAATGCAGTTGAAGGTTGAATAAGGAGAAAATCAAGACACATAGACAAAAGCACCAATTTCAATCCCTATAAGGACATAATGGCGACCCAGTTGCGCAAACAGAGATTTCGGCGCCTATTTTACTATACTGGACGTCTATTCCGATAGAAAAGATATACTAGATAAAACGAGATAATTTCCCTCAGTTTGCCTATTTCGATAATAAAATTGCACTAGATAAAAACGAGGTAATTTCCCTCAGTTCGCCTATTTCGATAATAAAATTGCACTAGATAAAAACGAGGTAATTTCCCTCAGTTCGCCTATTTCGATTATAAAATTGCACTAGATAAAAACGAGGTAATTTCCCTCAGTTCGCCTATTTCGATATTAAAATTGCACTAGATAAAAACGAGGTAATTTTACTCAGGGCGCCTGTTTCGATAATAAAGTTACTCTAGATAAACAGTAATAAGGCGCAGAGGGCTCAAAAAGGAGAAACGAAGAAGGGGCTCAAATCGAAAGAAGACGCAGAGGACGCAAAAAATGGAAAAGGAAGAAGGGTCATAATTAGGAAGAAGACGTAGAGGGCGCATATTTTTGAAGGCCGAGATTTTTCATATGGGGTTACGTGCTTCCCTCCCACACATTTGCGCCCATAAATGGGGTAAATGCGCTTTTTTACCTGGACCCCCACTCGCAAATTGTTTGGTTGTGCCACTACGATCAAATGTGACAATAGCGCTCAGTGGCTACATTATTGTGTTTCCTGGCGTGTATTTCTGATTTAATGAATTTTGTTTAAGTGCATTTAAAAGTCATAAGTGACAATCTTTGAATAACAATAGTACCGATACTTGTAAACTCAGAAAAATGATTCTTGTTTTCTAATATTCCGTATGGCTTTGATTTTGGAAACAAATTAAAATAATTCTTTTATATGAATACATAAAATTGAGTTTCTTCTATCAATTCCGACGAACATTAAACATTGGCAAAAAGCGATAGAAAACGAACACGTTATTGAAAGGAAGATAGTCTACTTAGACAGATTAAAACAATCTTTTTCATTTTGTTTTTTTGTTGAAAGAAATTGTCATCTGACAACGCTGTACAACCAAAAATAGCATTCTGTCAATGGGTACATACATACAGTATATATACACTGTAAACGACACAACAAATCCTATGCTATATGTACTATACATGCATGTTAGAGTCTCATTTACAGAGGTTGATAGTGTTTGTTTTTCTGTTGGATTATTATGATCCGAGTTTGATCGGATTTAAAAGCGTAGAAAAATAAAAACCAGTGTTTTCCGTGACAATTATTATACGTATACTGTATATATATATTCGATATACTATACAAATAGACCAGCTGTACATGCCATCTAGTAATAAAAGGAGTTGATAAGAGATTTTTTCAATAACGATTGACTGAGACTCTAGTGTATCACAGTTGTTCAACACACACACACACGCACACACACACACACACATACACAAATGTTTCTCAGGCTACACTCTTAGGTTCTTCATAACCTGTAAGAAAGAAAAAACGACAAATTAAATGATTATATTAATTCAGAGTATTAAGAATACATATACATTTATAAAGCAAGCTACGTGATTCCTGCGTCGGTCGGTTGCCTAACGCCAGAACACGTCGTCTGATTGGTCAGTTTGCTGACAGAGAGAGAGATAACGAGCCAGCCAGCGTGACTTGATTCACTCACTCACTCAAACACAGACTGCACAGTCGGCCATGCTGATCTATCGACTTACACCCTGGCGTGTGCCCGGCTTACGTTAAAAAATAATAAAGGCAGCAAAGAGCGGTTTGGGAACACCAAACTTGAAGGTCTGTCATTAATTTAATGACATCCAATTATATGTTCGTCGTGTTAAGAGCTTTCTAATTATAATAAAGATCAACATGTTTAGCTCGTATAATAATGATTAGTTTACTCATTCATCAACAAAATCCTTTCATTTTACAGACAAATGAGATTAAATAGTAGTTTTTTCTTTGAACTGTACTTCATACAGCAAGGAGAGCATTTACAAGATTCAGAAAACTATGGAAATCTAGCAACATTGGAAGGAGTACAAAGCTCAGGTTGTATAAGACCTTGGTGGTGCCGGTGCTGCTCTAT
>JAUYWV010127335.1:0-11343 GCA_032274565.1 Nematoplana nigrocapitula
AGCTGTTACAGTAAATCCATTGATTTATTTCATTCTCTCAAGGTAATTTGAATTTGCCGTGAGTAGAAAATAACTTGATATAAAGGTCCTTGATATTTAATGCTCTACCAGTTTCCTTTACCCCGCTATGGAAAAAAATTCGCAACATGGTGAAAACACTTAGTTTCAACATAAACAAATACACACACTTGGTACATACTTGGGAAAAAATTACCCCTTGGGCTGCGCTTCGCTTTGCCCTCAGGATAATTTTTCCCCGCAGTGTAAAACACGTCTTATTTCATCCTAGTAAAAAAATAGCTAAATTTCGTATATATAAATCAATATTTTTAAAAGTTTAATTACTACTGATTTTGTTCAATTGAACACGTTTTTGATAGATCAACACCTAAGACACTCCAAGAAGAAGATTTTGGATAATTTTTTTAAATTTCGGATAGGTCGATTTAAAAAAAAAACAATTGCCGATAAAAACGTAAAGGCATCCACAAGCAAAATACATTTTGAACAACAGAAAAATATTCGCCATTTATGAAAGTCCTAAAAATGAGTCAATTTTGCCCTCTAACAGCTATAAATTAGATTTAAGAAAAATCCCGAGGAGAGCTGTTTGCCTTTTCCCAAAAGACTATATATAAATAGTCGAAATTGGAACGTGGCGGAAATCGGGTACCCAAAACTCAATAGTTCTCGGAAAAGACACACTGAAAAACCTGATGAAAAGGATTTCAAAAGATGCCAATTTATAATATTCGCACACGAATCATTGTGCAAGAGCTACGTTCTAACTGAAGTTTTCGGTTAATTGGATCAAAGCCGGGGCTGTTTTTGCATGTGAAGCGAAATCTATATACTTCAACAGCAATCTACTGCTACACTTGGAAATAATGGATTAGTCTTCAATTTTTTAATAAATATCAGAACACTATGTATATTTCTATCCCAATTCTAATAGTGGAGATACTCGGCTTTGCTCGGGGGATACATAGGTCAATAAAATATCAGGAAACAACCAAATTTTCAAGTAAACATAATTTATTCTGATTATTCAGTACAAAAAAGCAGAGAGGAGAATTATGTTGAGAAATACTTTCTTTGGATCAAATCGGGGTCAACCCAAGGAGAGCTAATGGGCTTAAAACCTACCTAGTTATAAATAATTCACAATAGAAGTGAACCTTTTGAAAGGTAACTAATTTTACTTGTATATTCCTAGGTACGCTACTCTCAAATTTATTAGTAGTAAAACTAAACCGAAAAATGGTTTTTAATTAGCTCATAATTTTTACCTGGTTGAATAAAATTTTTTTTATTCTAAAATAATTAATAAAAATTAAAAATGTATTTTGTTATAAAACCAGGTAAAGCCATCCGCAGGAACCTACTGATTCCAAAACTGCCCTTAGTTTTGCTCTGGGATAAACCGTCCAGAAGACACACACACAACACAGACAACTCTGCTTTATATATAGGAATTTCAAACATTTGCTTATCGATTTTTATTATTATGAATTAGTAATTTGATTCGTAGAGAGAGGCATGATTCCCCTACTTTCCAATTTTCGTCGGTATGCACTGTCTCGTCCAAAGCCCGAAACAATTTCAACTAAAAGAAAACAACCACCCCAATCGCAGGTGTCCGGGAGTGCTAGTAAACGACCAAAGGGCGAAGTTCGCAATAAATGTAGAAAACTGGGAGGAATCAGTAATGTTAGCAGCGCTGAGCAAGCTATCATTCGTGGAAAAATAGTTCGATTTGCCGAACAGGAGAACGTGAGCAAGGGGAAAAAGAAAGATTCCAAACAAAAAAAGGGTAAATCGAAAACTGGTAAAAAAGAACCAAAAAAAGGCAGTGGGACTCAAAAGAAGTCCAAAAAGCAAAAGAAGGCGGCGGCTGGAAAGAAGAAGAAGAAAAATGATGATGATGAGGAAGTCGACCAGCCGAAGGACGATTCAGGCGGGAATTTATTCCTCTCGTTTCTGCAACCCTACTACGCCTATCTACAGTATGCATACGGCTGGCAAAACCCATTAGAGCAAAAGACGGTGCAGATGACAGATAAGAAACCGAATGAGAAAGGGGAGAGAAAAAAGAACGTGAGTAAGCGGAAGGGGAAAAGGGAAATGAAAAAAGAAAAGAGGGCGGAGAAGAACACTGACAAGAAACAACAAAGGAAGAAGGGCAAAGGCAAAGCAGGGAAAAAGAATTCTGCGGCTGATGAGGACACAAAAGAGCAAACGTCGACGGCTGGCGGTCAACCACCGTCGAGCTATTACGACTATTACCACCGTTACTACCAATATCCCTTTTTCTGTCCGCCATTCTTTCCCAGCATGCCACTGACAACAGCCCCCTATTACAACCACTATGCGGCCCCTCTTCGCACCGACGGCTACAGCTACTACCAACGCCACCTGCCCTATCCCGTGAGTCACACTTGGCGGAATAAGGAGCACGAAAGCCCATTCAAATTTGTCCACTACTACGGCATGGATAACTTGGACCCCGGGAACGATTCGTCGAGCGAGGAGAAAGTAAATATGGCCGACCATCGCAACTATGTGGGCCGCGTAGTGGCTGGCCTCAAGCAGACCCACAGGGATCCCCCACCTAATCGGCCCCTCTTCGATCCCGACTACGACTTCGTCGACAAACTCATGGTCGACTGTGAGCGGGAAATGGCAGGGAAGAAGGCAATGGACGGCCTTTTGGACAGTCGGATACACAAAAAATCGATCGGCTTCATGCTGTCCAATTCGAGCGAATTCGACGATGCCGACAACGACCTCGCAGCAGCGGCCCAGCCATTGCTGACAGCGCCGCCGTTGTCAGGGCAACAACAACAGGTGATCAGCATGGGGAGGAGTAACACGTGGACTAGCCTCGGCTATGCCGTACGACATCACAGCTATTTGGCCGATCGATACGGACTGTATAATTGGTCGAATTCCAGTCCTCTTCCTCCAATCAGAAGAAGCGGCATAAAAAAATAGGATAGCTTCTCGCTGCTTCCATGTTGCCATCTGCTTCCATCTGTTCCAACGTTCCAACATACAGTATAGTTGGCAAATAGTGAAAACTAAAAAGCGCACAAATAAATATTCGCTCAACTGAATGGTGCTTACATTTTCTCTGAAAATCTGCCATTTGAGTAGGAACAGAGTAAATCTGTCAACACGGACTACATGATGAGGGAATACAACAAGGGTTATTTTAAAGCATAATACCGTTTTTATTTTCCGTTATTTATTCTCGTATTTGCCGAAGTCATTACATTGATTGCTGATTGCAGAGTTACAAGAAAAGCTGCCAAAAAAGTTTATGCCAGCGAAAAAAGGGACCGCACATAAATGCCAAAACTACATAATATCTTGGACAGAGAGGGCAACGAACGGAATAAAACATTCTGAAAATAATTTGTAAAATACAGCTAGAATTTCTTTGACATGTAATGAGGACAGAAGGTATAGAAAATCTGGTTGTGATGGGTAAGATCGACGGGAGAAGAAGCAGAATAAAGCGAAGATTAACACACATTGGCAGTGTGAGTACATGGATCGGGTCAGATCAGGTAGTCAGTGCTACGACAACATAAGCGGTAGGAAACCATGATTGCCAACGTCCTTGTCACACACGACGATAACAGTTTATATGACTACAGAAAATAATGTCAATTATTACCAGAATGATTTTTAATGAATGATGACTTCCGATGGTTAAAATCTGGAAAATATCCTATATACAGTAGGATAGTGTTATCGTTAATATAAACTACTTGACTATAAGTTCGTATACTATATGTTCTTAAGGGTACTCCAAGCAGTGCTCCTATCGGATCTTAGGTGTGATCCGGATCCGAATCGATGTTTGAAACATTGATCCATATAAAGAACATCAATTTGTAAGCATGCACCTATTTTGAGCACGAAATTTACACATAATACGCAAATTTTAAATCGGATTACATGCTATAAAACAAAACTGCAAAAAAAGGGAAACCAGTTTTTAAGTCAGTTTTAGTTCAGGTCTTTGAAGTTTCAGATTGAGGATATTTGTTACAAATACACAAGTGCTACCTTTTACCTACGTATGCCAGTTTTTTATATTAATGTTACATTAATGTAGAAATGCATCACTAGGTGACACTACAGAATTAAAATAGGGAATTCCAAAAGAAGAGATGTGACAGGTAGAAGATACAGCGATTGTAGTTGAGCTTTTTCTATCTCAATGTTAATTGGTAATATTTTTTGTTCATTGGAGTCAAAAACTTAAACAAGGAAGACTAAACGTTTTAGGACATATGCTTAGACTGAATAATAATGCTCCAGTAAAGAAAACTCTCAGAAATAGCATAAATAACCAGGACACTTTAGGAAGGCGGGAGCAAAAGGCTTCTTGGATCAGGACAATAATTAATGACACCAAAATCTAAATTTCAACATAAAAATATCACCTAGATTTGGCACACATCTCACGATAGACACAGATGGCAAGACTAATTCTCGCTCTGTTATTTTTGTCTTCGTTTTGAGCCAGCAAGCGAGTTTTTACGAATGCCTTCTGCTAATGCATGGCTTCCCTTTACAGCTCGTTTGAATTGACACAGTAGCTATGGAGCAAACCCAAGCAGGCGGAAAAACGCTTTGGATTAAATTGGATTGAATTGGATGATAAGAAAAGTATTTCGAAAAAAATAAATGTTAGCCAGATGTTTATCGCACTTCTTCAATCTATAAAATTATTGATTTTAGATAATCGATTTTCAGGGTTAAGCTTTTGAAAAACGCTTAAAAACCTATATGATGCATTTCTATCTCTGAGTGGCGCGTGTTGCTAGCAAACACGATACTTTGTTGCACCCAATCGTACCAAGTAGGATATGGGTGGCGGTAACAAGAAAGGCGGTGGTAACAAGAAAGGCGGTGATAACAAAAAAGGCGGTGGTAACAAGAAAGGCGGCGGTGACAGAAAAAGCGGCGTGAAAGCTATACCTCGCTTTGGCAAGGTCAAAGGCAAACCGTTGGAGGATGGCCAGAGCGTTCTGAAGGGCAAGAAGGTTATGCCAAAATATCGCACCGTCAATGTGAAAGTACGTGGTCAGAAATGGCACAAGGACAGTCTAATACCCCATCTGAGCAAGCAGAAGGGGAGCAAGGACAGGTACTCGGAAGGCAGGAAAGAGTGGTTTCGAGGCGGAAATGGACGCAGCAAAAGTCGCGATAGCGGCGGTAAGGGACGTCGAGGAAGAAGTGGACGACGTGGAGGAGGCAGCAAAGGAAGACATGGAGAAGGAGGCAGCGAAGGAAGACATGGAGAAGGAGGCAGAGGAGGAGGTTTTAGTGGATTTTCGCGCAGAGGTCGAGGCGGTGAAGGTGGTGGTGGCGGACGTGGATCCAGGGGACGCGGAGGAATAGGCAGTGGTAGCTATAACAAAGGCGGAAAATATGGCGGATTTGGTGGATATGGGCGCAAAGGAATGGATCCTATGACCGAGGTATATTCGAATATCAACGAAAAGGACGCTCTTGCTGAATTCGGATTCCCAACCAACGATCCTTTCTACAGTTGGAACGACCTGTTCCCCCCAGTGAGGAAAACCGAGTACCAGGTAATCTACTGCTACGAACCCCGACCGTCCAGCGTGAGTACTTCGACCGAATGCAATTTTTCCGACTACCTGGAGGATGTGATCGTCGGCCTGACAGACCGGCGGGGAAAAGCACCGACCAAGGAGGCTCTCCGCAACCGGGAGGCCAAAGAGTATAACGATTTGGACAAGCTGATAGCCGAGCTGGAAGGGGAAAGAGCCCGCCAGAGAGCCCTGAATCAGACCCTTCTGGACAATGTGCACAAGGAGAATATCGGGTACACAACGCTGAAAAATGTCTCGAATTCAACTCCCGGTTGTTGGAAGACCGCCGCCACAAGACTGCTGGAGAAGAACGACCGAGTGAATGATGTTGTTCGTTCATCAAAATACCGGTTCAAATCTACGCACAAAAAGTGACAATATTTCATCATCATGCAGAAATATCCTGAGAACGAATTCAAAACCAAAACCAAATCGAAAACCACCAATAGGAAAGTAGCAAACGTTATTTTTTACAAAGTTTAATCAACCTACAGTCTCACAAGAAATACACCTGTTGACCAAAGCTACACTGCCAAAGATTGCGATCTTCGGTACTCAATATCTTCATACAGACGTCAATAACAAAAAAAATATTGACCTCACAACGACTGATATACGCTCGTCAGTAGAAGGTGACATCTAAAACTGAAAATCACACAATCTGTCAGCAGCCTTTTAGTTAAGGCATCGCTGTCTCATCGAGGACAGCATCAACCTCCCCTCTTCTTCTTCTTCTTGCTGTCAAAGATCGCAATGTTTTTCAGATTAGGTTTTGTTTAACAGGTGTATGTCTAAGAGCTCCTCAACGTTTTGTGATTCCTGTATCTAATATCGAAATATTTTTTTCATATGTTAATTAAGTTAAAAGTGTCATTTAATTGTGTTTGTACTAAACAATATTTACAAATTCAGTAAATTAGCTTTCTGCAAAAAATCGTTTGAGCACCTTTTAAGAGGCAAACATAAAGTACAAAAGTGTAAAAGCAAAATGAAAGGGTCAGGTCAAGCCCGTGGTCGCTCAAACAGTTGGGGCATTTGTATCTCTGAAAAATGTTTCTTCAATACTGTTGGTCCTCCGTCCTTCTAATATATTCTCTCGGGCTCATACCAGTCCGCTTTTTCACGTTTCTTTTTCGTTTCTCGCATCCCTGTGGGACACCCCTGGTAAGGCCCAAAACAAACACCGACTAAAATATACTACGTTATAAGGATTTTGTACAGGCGTTAAAAAAAGAAAACGCATCCGCAGGCCTCTTCACGAGGGCCTCGGAACTCTCGACGCCGAACCTTCTCCGGAAAACCTCCGCTGCGTGGCACTCGTTGAACAGGTGGTCCACTGACTCAGATTGGAGTTGACACCACCTGCACGCCTTGTCCACATCCAAACCAATTCGCCGCAGAAACTTCCCGATATGTTTGGACTCTTCCGAGCCCATCCAGTCGTTTTTAGGTCACCCTCTTTTCCTGATCTATAATGAAATTTGCCATTGAAACATAATTCATTTTGCAGTTGCTAAAAGATTTTCTTTCTTTTCAACAAGTTTTTCAATCTTCATCTTGTTCCTTGAACGCTGTCCTAGACGGCCGATCCTCTTGAGAAATACAATCACGCGCACGCCACTCTCCAATATATCTCGTGGCTGCGGAAAGGGGCCTCACAGGTTGACTAGGTGGTTCTTCAGGCGGCACATTGCATGAGGAGTTGCCTGTGAGTCTCAGGAGTTCCGGCCTAACCGTGCTCAGATATGCTGTCCGTTTCTGATACAGCGTAGCAAAAGGACTCAATTTATGGTGTTAATCATGATACTCTTGCTATACTGCTCCAGATTTTGTTCAGTTTTGCTAGCTGCTTAGTTGCCATCGCTATTCTCAGTTTCACCACCACCTATTTCTCTCTCGCTCTCTTGTTTTGGTGTTGATCGACAACGTGCCGAGCGTTATGTGATCCGTGCGATACTCTTTAGGAATTTGACGACCTGTAGGGGAAATTTATCGATGTATAGTCTTGTTCGTAAGGTGATATGCCAATGGTGTTATATGGCTCGCGATCGTACAGCGGGCAGTGGAAGACAAAGTGCTCGGTGGTTTCGGCCTGTTGTGGGAAGCATTCTCAGGACGTGGTGTATCTGCTTTGCCACTGCTGCGTAGGAAGTGACGTGTGGACGTCAACCTCCCCACTCTGATCTGATGCAGTATGATCGTCTGTGATCTGCTGAGGCTTGCTTCAACATCACTTGGTATAGCTCTGTTGGCGCAACGTTCTCGTCGCCATTCGCTGCCGTGTTGGGTTGGTCCTTCCAACAACCATAAAGTGTCGAACGCATTTGTCAATCGCCACATCGTACCCCATGCTGGCGGTATGCTGAACTAGGATGTGGGCTTTTCAGCTTCACAGTTCGCTTTCTCGTTCAATGTGAAACCGACGTGTGATGGAACCCACTAGAAGTAGAAGGAGATGTTGGGCTTACGTTGTATAAACTCCCACAGTTTATAAACGAGGTGGCTCTCTAATGTTATGTGGGCCCTAGATGACTGACTGACTGTCCGACAGTACTCGCACACCTGTGGCGCAGGCTCTGAGGGACCCTATAGGCACTGTCGCAGCGGATGGTAGTCAATTTCATGCGAAATCTCGAGCTGGATCGGCCGGCTGGTTCTCCGTCTCTAGCATCGATTTTCCCCGTGATGATAAAACTTGCTCCTCCATTTTCAGTGCTCCTCACTGGGCAGATCCGTCAGTTCAGATGCCGATGCCACTTCGATGTTAATTTTGGAGCCTATAGAAACTCGTCCCCTTCGCCACAGTTCGGGCAGGTAGGTGAAGTCGCCCTGCAGATATTATATCGATAGCAGTGACGAATGACCGGCGCGGAGTTGGGATATTTCCTTTTCGTCTAGCCTGTTCAGGCCGTTTTTTATGTTGCTTCTGAAGGGTCCGCCGGGTACTGTTATTTGGTGGTGAGGGCCGCGCCATGTGTTGGTTTGTCAGCTGACTCAGTTTAGTTCGAGTGGCAGCTAAGAAGTCTGAGATTTGAGATCATTCTTCCAACTATCCTGAAATTACTATTAAAGTCCTCCACAATGAGAAAATACAAGTAGAATACCCACAAAGATCAATAAACGTTGATTTTTAAACTGAATATACACGATCAACCCTGACTATCTGCGAAATTTGCCTCTGACAAAAGCATGCCTACCGAGAAAAAGAAGAAAAAAGCGCATTCGAAAAGTAAGCAAAATCGACATAAGCGTGGGAATAGTGGTGAGAAGAAAGGTAAGCAGAAACATCGCGAAGGAAAGAAAAAATCTAAAAGTGGTCATCATCACAAAAGGGGTAAAGACATACATGCCAAAAAGTCTGACGCCGGCGAATTGGTTGCTAAACGGCCCTCCAGTGAATCAGAAACGCTGTTGGACGATCCGTTCTATGTGAATGAAGATATTCATCCGCCAGTACGCCGTACGGATGTCCAAGTGATCTATGTTCACGAGCCGGAGCCCACCCAATCAGATTCGAGCTCGACTGTCGCCTACACAGACTATCTGTGTGACGTCATCGTCGGTTTGGTCGATCGCAAAGAGAACGCGCAAACGCGCAAAAACACTCTGCGTTGGCGCACGGATAAAGAGTACATGGAGATCGATCGTCTGATAGACGACTGGGAGACTGAGAAGGAGAATCGAAGACAGTTGAATCGAGCCCTCATCGATCGGGTTTACAGTGTGAAACTCAACACCACAGAAGCCTGGACAGATAAGACCAGTATAACTGATCTCTCCCTTATGACTCCCTGGTCCAGTATGAAAAACCGGTCCAATGCTTGTCCTGCAGCGGGAAAGACGACGGCAAGAAAATGCCAGATGTCTTCGAGAACTGACCGTTTGGATAGGTTTGATGATATCTGGCCCAGTGTGGAATACTACGAGACTCGCCGGCATAAATCAGCATCAAATCACACCGCTTCCGCAAACAAAGCAGATAAACATAGTAAAGTTCCACCGGGACGATACAAACACCACAAATGAACACTTTCCTAGGAATTCCCTGTTGTGTTTAACATTTAAACAAAACTCTAGACAAATGAAACAATAATATTTCGCTACCATATATGCCAAGCTGTGTGCGTTATTCTTTGTTTAAACGGAGCGAGGTTTAATGCCAGTAGAATAATTTCTTTCATTTATCTTCTGATATATTCTCTAGTGCAGTTTTCTGTAAATAAACGATTTTGTATATTCATTTACGGAATGACAGCATTTAGGGTACTTCGTAACCAGATGGAATTCTTCATATTTTTTGTTTCCCCTAGTTTCGGTATACCAAACATATGTGTCTTTCAAAACTCTACAAAGTGAATACAGGAGCACTGATATCCTAATTCAGCCATCTCTTCACAGACGTAACTGTAGCTGTACAATAGATCCTGCTAATTTCAAGATTTTGGACAGTTCCTTTTCATCATATTTACATTACATTACAGTACATTATCCCGTAGCTGTCTGTGACGGCCGTTGGGGCGATCTTTACTCATGTCTTTACTCATGCACAACCCCTCGGCACCTTGATCTGTCCTGCGCGGTGGAGTTACACTGTTCGATATTCATGGATGTCCAGGATGTTATATTGTTCATCCAGTTCGTCTTCGGCCTTCCTTGGGGTCTAGTTCCCTCAACTGTGCCTTGGAGTACGGTGTGACTGAGGGTGCCAGGATGACGTGATACATGGCCAAACCACTGAAGTTTTCGTCTCTTCACTGTCTTGAGCAAAGGTTCATGTTGACCAATCAGCGCAGTTATACGTCGCCTGACTTCCTCGTTAGTTACGTGAGCAGTGTAGGGAATGTGCAGCAATCTTCAAACTGTCATTAGGAATTACTAAAAGTGTTAAAATCGTATAATGGCATTGCAAATACTGTAACTTTGACTCTGACCGATAATTGTTTACAGCTATTCGGACGATTTTAATTAGATTTGTTTTGCTACATTTTATTTGTATATTATTCTTACACATTAGGACACATGAATGAAGTTGAGATATACCCCAACTTTTATGAATGAAACCAGGATTGAGATGGGTTTATATGATATTGAGATATGTCTCCGAGATTTGAGATACATCTCAAGTCGTCTTAAATGAATAAAACAAATATTTTGGAGATATCTCTCACGAAAAAAGAGGATACCTATGTCGGTATCTCAAATGTTTAAGAATGATAAAATATGATATAAGGCGTGTGTATATTTACATGGAACTACGAATATATAGGAAAATCTGTTTCTGTATACACTCAATATTCCAGTCTATAGCAACGCAGTTTCCCATACTTCCACACTATAAACGCGTACAAACTCACTATTTTGATGCGCGGACAACACAGTGTTTCACCAGCGACTATCCAATCAACTGCATACTCATTCCAAAAGCCCGCCCCTACCACATACTGAATAACTAACGAGTAGGCGAGACATAACTATTTTTGTAGTCTTTTTATTTCCGAATATTTAGAAATGCAGTCTAGATTTATAGAGATATCTCTATCTCATTGAACAACTATCTCACTAGAATTATCTCAACTTTATTCATTATTGTATCAATACAGTTTGTTTTTCTCGTTTCTCCTATTTTCTATTCTTCCTGTTCTCTCCCTCCCTCTCTCCCTCCCTCCCTCCCTAACTCCATCCCTCTCTCTGTCCATCCCTCTCTCCC
>JAUYWV010127346.1:0-11341 GCA_032274565.1 Nematoplana nigrocapitula
GGTGGCACTTTCCAAAACCACCCCCCGAATTGAGGCTCTGGTGGCAGCCAAGCAGGCCCAACCGTCTCACTGACTCCGATGTGCACCTGTGGTTGAAGGACTTTATGACTAGTGCTGCGTGTGTTTACTGTATATGTTTACTATACGTACTATATGTATATGTTTACTATATGTTATAATGTTATATGTAGCAACATTGAAATAAACGTTTGTACTCATCAATCTTAAAAATTAATTTCTTGGGGAGGGGGGTACGCGTAATATTTCAAAACTACCGTGCGGGTACGGTGGGAGGAAAAGGTTGAGAACCGCTGGTCTAAAGAGAATCACGAAGATGACTTCGATGGAAAAATACAATGTTGCGAAGAGTTCAGAGTTCTTTTCAATTGGATAAATGTCCTGGGGACAGACCTTCAGACGAATACAAATATATATCAATAGATGGTTATAGGTAAAGGACTACAATTGTGCCAAAGAAAGCCCAGAATTTGTAAATAGCCCTGGAGGTATGGTATGGACTGGAATATAGACTCAACTGGTGTTACCGAAAATTTACTCTATACAACATTTAGAAAATTATATTAGAGCAGTATTTCAATCATTTAATGCACATCACTGCTCAAGAATTTGTGATTTTCTTCGGAAAACGAGGACATTTTAAAAATGTAAGATACTGTGAAATCACTTTACAATTTACCAAAAGACTACTTTCTATTGTAATTGACTTGTTTATCTACAGTATACTGTTGTATTTGGGTGTTATAGATGTATTTTACAAATTTCGACAGTTACTCCCTGTGTATTTGGCCACATTCGTTCGCTAGAAAATAAGTGTTGTTTGTTTACTGTAAATCGCGCGGCCATACGCAGCAGCAATGTATCATTTCTTCAAATGACCTTAGAAATAAATTAAATAGAGTGACCAACTATGACAAAGCGTCAATGCCGATAGGGGCAACGTTCCCGTAGATTCTGCACGCATGCTTGTAAACTATAGAAACACAAAAACAATAAAAAAAGCATTTGGAAAATTGGTTAGTGTTTTTTTAATGGATGATATTCGTTCTTTAAAAGATAAAAAAAACTAGGAATCTACCAAAAGACAACATATAGGCGATGCAATTTTGTGGAAATTAAAACATGTCAATTTATTGCTGTCTGAAAAGGCTTATGCGCACGAGTTTTCATCTTGAAAAAAGGGTTCCTTTGTATACTTTACTATCTGTAGTTTTATATAGTGTTATCACAAAAACAGAAGTATACCTGTTAGAACAAAAACTATTCTATTAAACATCGTGATTCCTTGCAACACATTTTCTTCATGAAACAGACAATGACAACACGGAGTTATATTGACCTCGCTTTTACAAAGACGGAGATACGCTCATCCGTAGATGGTTATATCCCTAAAATTGATAATCACACAGTCCAAGGAAACGATTTGCAGACGATCCTTTGGAGCAGACGTAATCATGGTGTGGAAGATATCAACAGGCATTACAGATATCTCTTGTACAACGTGGATGGAATGCTGAATGCTGAACGTGGTATCTGAAATGGATCCTGGTCATCCCGGTTCTTTACCAGACTGGGCACGGTCCGGTGTTCCAAGTCCATGATGTTAACACCAGACCCTATCGTTCCAGACCATCGGTAAACTTCAGCTGCCGGAATGGAATAACATTCCTCCAAGACTTCAGTGGTAGGTTGGTAAACTCCATGAGACATCGATGCCTCAACTGCAAGGTCGCCAAGGGAGGACACACTCGCTACTGACAGACTGTGTGACTTTTCCCCTACGGATGAGATCTTTCCGTCTTTGTGAAAGTGAGGTCAATGAAAATTCTTGCTGTTATTGATTGCTTTATGATGACGATATTGTGTTTCAAACTTTACGATCTTTGACAAAGTAGTTTTGTCTTACAAGTATGTGTTCTGTATATCATCTCATGATTTCTGAAAAGTAAAACCAAATTATTTAGTATAATATTGATGCTACTATTATAGTAGTATACATATAATGAGGAGTTTTGAATGTTCACCAGAAATGCCATGTTTGACAAGTTATCCACCAGCAGAACTGTTTTGGGGGTTATTGTCCCTCGACGAGCGATCTCTGGGCCCAGTGGCTAAATAGTTCGACAACTGTTCACTGGGGTACGGGTTTGAATCCTACCCAGTACTGATGAGCAGCGATAACCACGAAACCGGTCTGTTGGGGGATATGCTGGTCGAACATGCTATTTCTGAAAGAAAACATATTAAGTATACTTAATAGACACATATTAGCTTGACGCTCTACTGTTGAACTATTATTTTGATCATGATATAGGTCGTCTTTTGTGCATCATCGATAAATTATTTTTTAAATTTTATATTACGCATTTTATCAAATTAACAACGGAGGACGTTGATTGGTCCACATAAATTAAAGTTGGAAACACTCATAAATTAAGTAGGCCATTGTAAACTAGGTCAGGGTCATGCCACCTTTTGGACGAATCAGCCAATCAATTCAAGGCTAAACTTGAACAGAAAACACCCTGGTCACATTAAAGGTGTTTAATTATTTAGACACATGTGTTTAACTGCTTTGTCCGGGTTTATATCTTTTGGGAAATGAGATTGTGCTGGGAATAGGAAAATCAAAGTCAGTGTGACAAAATGGAATGGGATTTTTCAGGGACACTTCCCCTATAAAACCGAACGAAACACCAAGATTCATTAATATATGCGCTTTGAAGAACCACAGCTAATTTGGAAATTGCCAAAAACCAAGAAACTCCGTCTCGCGTGAATAATTAATTCACTTATTAAAAGTTAAAAAATACTACAACGAATTATACGCCTTTAAACAGTCTTTTTCAGAAATGATAAGTCAAATTCATAACTTTAAAACTTAAATCAGAAATTTATTCAGCGTTTTTAATTATCGTTGAAAGCTAACTGTGTAATAAAAACGTTTTTATAAGTACATTGCTTCATTTTGGCCTAAATGAGAGACACGAGTATCAATGGCTGGAATTTAAATTTGAATTCTGTCTGTGGTCTTATAATAAGGGCAAATGAGATTGGCGTCACGTTAACTATGGTGGCCGAGAGATGTCAAAATTATAAACGCTGGCGTCTTTCCATAAAACGCGGCGTCTTTTCATAAAACGCGTCGTCTTTCCATAAAACGCGGCGTCTTTCTATAAAACGCGTCGTCTTTCCATAAAACGCGGCGTCTTTCCATAAAACGCGGCGTCTTTTCATAGAACGCGTCGTCTTTCCATAAAACGCGGCGTCTTTTCATAGAACGCGTCGTCTTTCCATAAAACGCGTCGTCTTTCCATAAAACGCGTCGTCTTTCCATAGAACGCGGCGTCTTTTCATAGAACGCGTCGGTTTTCCATAAAACGCGTCGTCTTTCTATAAAATGTGTCGTCTTTTCTTAAAACGCGGCGTCTTACGATGAAGCGCGACGTCTAACCATAAAACACGGCGACTTTTCATAAAACGCGGCGTCTTTCCATAAAACACGGCGGTTTTCCATAAAACTCGGCGTCTTTCCATAAAACACCGCGTTTATAATTTTGGCATCCGCTGCCTACCATGGTTAACAAGGTTACGTTAACATATTAACAAAAAAGTTTAAAATTGATTGGAGAGTACAATCTTAACAAATCAGATATAAATATGTATGTAGAAATTCCATTATTAGCAAAGAAAATGGCCCGGAATTGCGGGGCGTACAACAAGACAAACACAGCAGGTAAAGATCGTAGGTATTATTAAGTGTGCCGATGATGGTCGAGATTGGCATTCTTTGGTCGAAGAACTCGGGGGCTGAACCTACAAGACCGCATACGTACGTACACCTGGCTATGGTCACATAAATTTGCAGACCCCCAATGAAGGTGAACCAGGCCAGCGAAATGGAATTTGCAATGGTGCTGAGTGAGGGAGCAAATTGAGAGACTTTGTGACCGCAATTATTACTTAATCAACTCGCTGGAAAGCCTTCGTTTGAATATGATTCTCACAAAGAGTACTGTACATGAAACCAGCAAAAAATGGACTCTATTTCCAAAATTGATTAGTGAAGAAACAGCAAACAGAATTTCTCCAATGGTTTCATTTTTCAACTATAGACAACCCAGTCATTTTGGCGTCGAAATAAAATTCACTTTGGAAACACCCCCCCCCTTCCCGGATTTACTATACGTGTCAGCTAAAAATATCACGAGGGACATTCAAACCTTTCCTGGAGCAGATTGTATTTTGGGTGCAATGGACGACTTTAACGGTATAAATGTCAATATAGGCGGAAGAACAACACCCAAAAGACATCAGTGACAATATTCAAAGAAATGGAAGGTACGAGGTAAAGCGGGGGACCTAAATATGGCCTGAATGGACGACATGAAAGTGAACTGGCATGTGCGCGATAGAATGATTTCAGAAGAGCAGAGGAGCAAGTTCCCGATCAGCAGAGTGACCTGACCTGACTCTCTGGTGTGGTGATGAGTGCAGAATTGTTTGTAGGGATCCATTGTAGATATCCGCGATCACTTGTGTGAGTTGGCAGCAAATTATCATTCAACCAGCCTTGATTTCATAAAATATCGCCGCAGACAAATTGTTTTCTGCCCTTCGGCATTTAATCTGCGTCGTTTATCGGGCAAATTGCAGTTTTATTGATTGACTACTCATTCCAGCGCATATATAGGGCAATAAAAGAAAGTCATAAATTTAACGATGCAATGATAAACGTTTACAATTTTTAAATGAATACAAATTTTATCGAAAACATTCCCAAGAAACAAAATCTCGTACCAAAATACGTACAGTATATCAATGGGCCAGCAAACCTATCTATAATTAGAGAAATGTATATATGTATGTCTGACCGGTATTTATCTCCCAACTCTCTTGAAAGATTTGCATGCTTGATGAGTCACAAAACATGCTCCGCCAATGGGTAACATGGGAAAAATAGCCACGAGATGCAAAATTTCTAATTGAGAGGCACACAGCAGAAAATACCCCCAAAAACATGTTTTTACTGCGATGCTAAATCAATATGCTGCATACAAACCGCGCTCGCTTATAGCCACACTATTTTGCCGCTTTATTGGCCGAAGCAAAGCGCGAGTATGCCACTATACGGGTAATCCTACTAGTTTGTAGAAATTCTTGACAGGACAGTCAGTGCTTGCAATTATGATTAACTTGTCCCAAACTTTGTTGAATAGTCCAAAGCAAAGTATGTAAAACAGAGAGAGAGATTACTGATATATAATAATGCAAAAAAATGAAGAAAAATATATTTGTGACGTATGATATATATAATAAATAACTTTATAAATTTTGAATTTATTTCGCAGTGCACATAACTTATAGGAAGCTTTCTATCACTTTTCTAAGCATTTTATTTTTCTTGTATAATTAGCAGTATCATCATTATCTCTTTTTATTGTCTTATTCATATTCTTGTTCTACTTCTTATTCCTTCTGGTAGTGTATACATAACCCACTAGTAGTACAGCGATTGAACCAGTTTTAGGAATCTTTTGTACGGTATAACACCCGTGATGTACTGGTTTCATTGTTGCAACTGTACCGGAAAGTTTTGATTAAAACAGGATATTGTACAAAAACAGGATATTTTTTTCAGAACTACTAGCTGTTGTCCTCGGCGTTGCCTGGCAGGAAATAAAAGATTATTGTCTGATAATTTTGCAAATTCATCTGCTTTTGACGTAGCTCCCGCGCCACGCCATACGAGTAGAAGATAATCATGTATCAAAACTGCCACTCGCTATACCATCGATCAACATAGACATCAGCCAAGCAACACCATAGACAGTAATTGTTCTTCAATGTGCACAACACTCGACACACACTTCCGCCACCAATCCCGATACAAAGCCGTCCTCCTTCCAGCTGTCACCGATTTACCCATCCATGCCTACACATCAGTCATCCATGTCCTCCATGGTCGGCCCTGTCCATATTGCAGCTTCCTTTCTCTCAACAATGCTCAGAATTTGACATTGCCGACCTGCCCTTCTCTCTACCTCCTCCATCACCGAAATATTGCTTCGCCGATCCGTGTACTCGATGCCAAAAGGAGTCACCTGTATAGCAGCGCATCTCGAAGGCATTGATTAGCTTTTCAATTTATTGGTTAGAATCCATGCCTCGCAGCCACCCAACGCTATGGCCATTACGGTTGCAACTAAAAGGTCTTGCTTCGCCATTGTGCTGTTATCTTTACTAAGTTGGATGTGGATAACCGAACCTGACTTTCACTTCCTCTGTTGATCTTCCTGACTCAGTCACCATGCTTCCGAGGTATTTAAAAGTTGTTATCTGCTCAATTTGGGGTCCTCCAATTGCAATGATCTCTTCAATCTTTTTGCCTTACTTGCCCGTCACTAAAGTTTCATGAAGTATTCTAGCTAATTCCTTTAATTATTCACCATAATTGTCTGCAATCAGATCAATGGCATCTGCAAACCCTAAATTGCTTTTTGGTCGACCATTAATTGTGACGTGTCATCAAAACCATCAAGAGATCTACTCATGATTTCTTCCAAGAAAAGATTGAACAGGATTGGAGACAGGATGCATCCTTGTCGGGCACCGACAGTACTTCTAAAGTAGTCGCTACGGTTTACACCTACCTAATTGCAATGTACTCACCGACTTAGCGTACATGGTTTCGAGACATTAACTATGTTCCTATCGATGCCATGTTTTCTCATTATTACCCAGAGTGCTTTATGGCAAACGCGGTCAAGCGCTTTCTTAAAATCAATGGCAAAGAGCAAATAAACAAACATATTGCAGTTGAAAGATTCAATATCGTCATTGAGAGCAACAAAATGGGACCTATGGATGTGGACTCTTCGCTGTCATCGGTTAAAAGAGAGATTTTTAAGTGTTGGATGGCACCGAAAGGGCATTGAAAGGAACTTCAAGAAGATTGGTGAGCTAACAAGAAGAGAAACACTGCGAGGCGAGGTGGATCTCTCTTAGAGAGCGGTGCTTCGGCTCTCAATCGTTCGACCTCTTCTCAATTTTTAGCAGTCCGGCCCTGATCACGTACCTGCGGGGGACCGGCAGGACTTTGTAAATGCCGGGCCATGGAGGACAACTCTGAATTTGGCGGGAAGGTGAAGAAGAAGAAGATTGTACCTGCCTAGTATCCGGAAGCAGTCAAGCTCTATTGTATGTGCCAAGAATGCAGTTTTTCTCAGCGTTCCTTTTTGCGATCCCGATACTTTTACTTCCGCTGTATTTCCTAATATCATCTCCCGAAGCTTCTCTTTGCCGGCCTCTGCCCCAGTTCCCTTCTATCATTATGCCCTGTAAAACAAAAGCAGGTAGCTTTCCCCTGAGGATTCTCTCATTACGGGCCCTCCAAACTTCATTTTTCTTTTGATCAGACTTTCAACTAAGTATTTCTGATTTCCCATTCTTTTCACAACATTACAAATGCATGTAGTTTCTCTATTATCTGTTTGCTAAATGTCCATGCTTCGCTGGCATACCCTATACTACTGAAATTATGTATATTTTCATTAATTGTTTCTTCAAGTTAAGGTTGATGTTACATCTCAAGAATTCTTTAAATTTCCAAAGTCACTTTTCGCCTTTTCAATTCTTCTTCTATCTTCTTTCTCGCATTTACCATACACTGTAATCCAGCTTCCAAGGTGTCCAGTCACTTGTGCAAGTTGTTCGCCATCAACTTTGATTTCACATTTTATCTTTTCTTTTTTTTGTCTATTATAGCATTATTTTTGTCTTTTTAGCGTTCAGGCTCATTCCACAATCCATACAGTCTTCATTAAGTACATTAACCATTTGCTACGACTACTATATATACAGAGAGAGAGATTACGCTACAGAAGCTAGTATAAAGATAATTCCCTTTTACATAAAGACGTGCTCATGGGGTCCCGATTTCAATTAAGTTGCAGACTCCTAGCTGACGTATCACTCATTCATTTGCCAAACAGGCATACTTAAAGATGTTCATTATGCTGTATACTGTAGATTCAGGCTAACATACGATCTAAGCGTTAGCAACACAAGAATAATTTGAAATTTCATACAAATTAATAGTATTTCCAACTTGGAAAATTAATTCATATGACCCATCAATCTGTCTTCCTTATCTATTGGACGAGTTGAAGTGTACAACTCCACTTTTTTGACAAAATTTGGGGCATAGAAGATTTATTTATCTTTCTCTCACGCTTTCTTTCTTTCTGTATTTGACAAAACAAATATATGCTCTAGTCAAAACGGGGGCTATTTTTATCCCCGTTTGACTGTTTGGATCGGTCATGGGGTAAAGATAATTTTAACTCCGGGTATTTATATCCCAGATGCTTCACTTGACTCATCCCAGGATTTCGTTTGACGGCGATATAATTCTTTATATTTGCAAAGAATGACTTTGAGGTGGTGATTCTTCTTCTGAGAATTCTATTCTAAGATATTTACTGTCAATAATAAATAAATAAATTTTAAAAGAAAACAGTATCTTTTGTTTGTCTAAATATCTGGGTCAACCACACGAGTTTTGTAACTCGGAACTCGAAGTGGGAAATGCCGAATTTAAATTTATGTTTCAAGGGATGCGTAGCATTTTTAAAAAACAAAGAATAAAGAACAAAGAATAAAATTACTTAATCTGTGACGGGGTCACATGTTGATCCCAATCACCATCTCACCCAGCCACACAGACCAAGTGAAGCAAGTCTGGAAAGGAAGAAACACAGAGCATCGTTCTACGAGTAGTATAGGTCAAAAAGAAATTAATATAGATGTACCGGGTGTCCATGCATTATAATTTTTATATCGATCGAGTATTCCTAAATTTTAAATCTGGGAATGCGCGGCGGCGTATATGGTGGCACTATTTGGTATTTTGTGAAATCTAGGAGCATGCTATCTATGCGACTAAAATTCACGAACTGACATTTCATCTACTGTAGTTATTTGGCTAAAAATAAACATTATCCTATCTATAATATTAGATAAATGTCTGTGTGTATGTATGTATGTGTGTCTGACCGGTATTTATCTCCCAACTCTCTTGACCGATTTGCATGCTTGATGACTCAAAAAAAGTTACGTCAATGGGTAACATGGGAAAAATAGCTACGAGATGCTAAATTTCTAATTCAGAGGCCCACGGCAGAAAATATCCCCCAAAATCATGTTTTTGTAATAAATCAATATTCTGCAGATAAGTGATTTCAGCGATGCTAAATTAATATGCTGTAGATGAGCGATTTCAGCGATGTTAAATCAATATGCTGTAGATGAGCGATTGCTGCGATGCTAAATCAATATGCTGCAGATGAGCGATTTCAGCGATGCTAAATCAATATGCTGTAGATGAGCGATTGCTGCGATGTTAGATCAATATGCTGTAGATGAGCGATTGCTGCGATGCTAAATCAATATGCTTCAGATGAGCGATTGCAGCGATGCTAAATCAATATGCTGTAGATAAGCGATTGCTGCGATGCTAAATCAATATGCTGTAGATGAGCGACTGCTGCGGTGTTAAATCAATATTCTGTAGATGAGCGATTGCAGCGATGCTAAATCAATATGCTGCAGATGAGCGATTGCAGCGATGCTAAATCAATATGCTGTAGATGAGCGATTGCTGCGATGTTAAATCAATATGCTGTAGATGAGCGATTGCAGCGATGCTAAATCAATATGCTGCAAATGCTACAAATAAACGGGAAAGTCCGGACAATTTATTTATGTACGTCTTACTCTGTTAATTTTCGTGGTCAGACTTTCGTATCGATTTGTCAATTCCCCTAACAAACCGCGTTCGCTTATGGCCACACACTATTTTGCCGCTTGATTGGCCGAAATGAAGCCCGGGTATGCCGCTAGTAGACTGATAAACAGCGCCATAGGCACACCAGTTGACTAGTTATACACAAACACGCATGAGGAGAAAAGATAGCAGTTGCAGAATTTTTTCTATCATTCAAAAAATTGTATTGAGAAACGATTTATTTTCTATATGTTTACATTACACGTTGCATTTTGCTTACAATTCTCTTGGGAGAGTTAAACCTTTTGCACGCGCGAAATCATTGTTCAATATATTCACACAATTTTATATCCACTGAAAGTATAGGAAAACAGGAAATAGCAATTTCGATATTTTTGATGAGTTATTGGTTTCAAATAGTAATTTCTTCTCAATTTTATTGATTTTCTCCTTACTTCTTTACAGTATGCGGGTAATTAATTATTGTGAATATCTGCAAATTAACAATACGCCAGATTTTGGAATAAACAACAGCCATCTATTCAACTAACTCATCGGTGTCTGCGTGTTTGTGCAAATTCTCTCAAAATTCGGTTCAATGGTTCCGAAGGAGTATCGAAACAAACTTATGTACATATATAGCTACATAGCTACCAAACAATTAGACACGACATGAATTCAAACATCCCTGTCTTTCAAATGCTAATGTACGACAACGTCGCTTATTTATTATCATTTATCAGACTGGGATCAACAATGCTGATTAATACACTTGATTAAATATATTGACTGTGCTTCCAGCAGTGCAAGCATCACAGGTCAGAAGATGCGAATTGACATTGCTCTCGAACTATTCTTCTGTTTTTTGATTCTGTTCATCAAGTGTCGTTTCATGCGTCCTAAATTGGGCATGTTTAGATCACCCAATCCTGAATCAAGTGTGTGACTCGGGACAATTTAGGACTGTTGATCCAGAAGGCTTGATTTATTAGGCCTGGGAACCCATCCCCCTCTTGAACAATTCTCTGAAGAAGAAGAAGGCATTGAAATTAACTGTTGCATTTAATTTCTAATAGCTTGTTTTAATTCATCAGCGTTGTTATTATTTGAGGTTAGATGAAAATAAGAAATATCGCGGGAAATACCAACCAGGTTGAGAGAAAATGATGTAACAGAAATTATAAAGCTTTAAAGAGACTCCACAGAGGGGAAGAAAGTCAAAAACATTGGTCCAATGCAAGATACTGCATTCAATTGACATAATAATCTATTGACTAGGTGCTGTGAAACTTAATTCACTTGTACTGCTGCTTAGCTGTGCCGCGCTGGACTGCTATACTCATTCTGTTCTTGCCCTGGTTATCGGACTCCTCTCACTCGTGAACTGTGCTTATTAGTTTGAATTATCTCACCTGCTTGCGTGTATCATATTGGTGATAATCTGCACTCATTCTGTTCATGCCCTGGTTATCGGACTCCTCTCACTCGTGAACTGTGCTTATTAGTTTGAATTATCTCACCTGCTTGCGTGTATCA
>JAUYWV010127357.1:0-11340 GCA_032274565.1 Nematoplana nigrocapitula
AGAGGTAGAGAGATATAGGAGGGAGAGAGAGAGGGGGGATAAACAGTATGAGAGAGGTAGAGGCAGAAAGTGGGAGAGTGAGAGAGAAAATGAGAGAGAGAGGGCGCGCGAGAGAGAAATGGAGAAATAGGGGAATAATAGCGAAAGTAGAGAGAAAGTGGAAGAGATAGAGCGCGAAAGAGAGGAAAAGAGAAAGTGGAAGAGTGAGAGTGAGAGCGCGCGCAAGAAAGAGGGAGATATAGATAAAGAGAGAAAGTAGGAGGGAGCAAAAGAGGGAGTGAGTTAGGGGAGTGAAAGAGGGGGAGGGAGAGAAAGAGGGAGAGCGAGAGAGAGAGAGAGAGAGAGTGGGAGAGAGAGATCGAGAGAGAGAGAGAGCGAGGAAGGGAAGATGGAGAGATGAGGGAGGTGGAATGAGAAAAAGAAGGAAAAAACCGGAGGTCCGGGGAACGCAGTACTTACTGTAGCTGGCCGGAGCAGGACATCCCATCCAGGAATCGTCTGCACGGGTGGCCGGAAAGCACGCCGTTTGATAAGTTTGTATTTCACGTTTTCCATTTGCCAAAAATACTTAAAGTTTTGACGCTATTGTATAGGATTGAATTAAGATGGAAACCCAGACACAACAGCTCAGGCTCTCTTTCACGCGCGCGCTCCTTACAGCTATCAGAATATCAGCTTACAGATTATATACGCCACTCTTCATTCCTTTTTGACAGATTAAAAAATCTATATATAAAAGGTATCACATTACCATTAATACTTTACTTACGTTTCCAAATTATCGAAAGGGCTAATTATTGCTGTAGACTGATATATAAAAAAAGATTAACTAATAATAAATAATCGATTTCCTTTTGCATTTTGATAGAAATTTTATTTATCAACGTGATACCACAGACATGATACTCGGTTGCGTTCTTTGTTCCCTGAGCGTGCGCACGGACTAAAGCTCGCACACCTGCAAGCAGGGGTGTTGCTATTTCGGTCAAGCAATACTTTCAGTTATTGACCGTCGCACTTCGCTATATCACTTTACGGAATTCGCCTTTAACACTGTTGCCAGTAAGGCCGCTCTAAATGGTTACATCCCCACTTCGTAACTTATGAATGTAAACCCTTGGTCTTTACAAAATTTAGAAAATGAATGCCACAATAAATCATCCATATTAGGAAAATATGAATATAATTCTTAGTAGACAATAGAACTGGATAATTGGTCAGCCTCTCGTTAGATGATGACGTGTTTTCTGTCAGTTGACTTGAACAGACTATCACCATTGATGCAAAAATATGTGTAAGGATTGCTGACGATGTCCATCGAGGCCAAAGCAACGTTTTGGAACCTTCTGTACAACTGACCTTACATATTTTAGTGGCAGAAGGAGTAAGTATACCTTCAATCACTTGATGTAGATTCAAGTGTTATTGTGTTTGAACGGTCTTATTATTCGACCTTTAAAGATAGCAATTGTTTAAAACATTAAACGGCGGCATTTTAATTAATTGCGGTTTATCAGAAAGGTAGGTTGCTCAACAGATATTTAGGTAAGTCTGAACCACGAATTTTATTCAGTGCATCACCTTTATAACTGTAATCTGGTTTTATTTTTACTGCCAACTGTATACGCTTGTAAAGAATTGGCGAAATATTATTCGCGTATCATGAAAATTATATTATTTCATGCATTACTAAAATTCATACAGGATAAAAACTTATTTAAGTCAGATAACTCGTAGAAGATTTACTTTAAAAAGGTGTGCTGAAAACTTGTATTTAATATATTAACTAAGGGCATAGATTTACATCGTAGTCATATATTTATTTTATAAAAAATAAGAAATGCTAATGCAGTGTCTGGGACTGGAGCGACTAATGTCTAACGGTAGTGGCTATTACACAGGAAATTCCCATGTAATAATTTGAAATTTTCTATAAAACAAGAAAAAAAGTTGGGTAATAGATATTTTCAATTGCACAGGAATTTTTACATTTATTATATCAAAATATGAAAAAACATAGACATAGTGACTAGTAGTACTAGTAGTAAAAGATTATTTAAATAGAAAATAAAATTGATAAATCCAAAAATCGATTATTATATTAAATTTGAAACATTTAAAATGCTATTTTGGAGATTTTATTAATTAATAATTGAAATCTTATAATCGTGCATACAAAATTTTTATTTTTAGATAAAATAAATATAATACTTTGGTATATTCAATTTATATAATACTTTTCTATATATTGTTTAAAATATTTATTTGAATTTCCTTGTAATAGAAAATATCTAATTATTATACAGGAATTTCCATGACTAATAGTTTTAATTCATTTTGGTTTATATCATTAAAATTATAAAAAAACAATTTCAAATCATAATTGGTATCAATCATTGAAATATTTGTGATTTTATTTTACATATTATTTACATTAGATTTTATTATAATAATTATTATACTATGTCTATACTATAATAGAGCTATAGACATAGCTTGGTTTATTTAATAAATTTGTATCAAAAATTTATCTTCACTTTCAAAATTAGCTTATAGAGTATCCCTTTTTCATTTATCAATCATAATAATATATAAAAATTAATCTAGTTTTTTATTTTATACAAATATTTATCTTAATGCCCTTTTATGATAAAGTACTATTTCAAAAGATATAAATTCTAAAAATTATTTGCTATAAATTGCATAACATAAATTGGACAAAAAGTATATAAATTATTAACCAAATAGAATAATATTTATTTTAAATCAATAAATTTTAAAATTTCACAGCAAAGTTTCCAAAAATTTTGCAGCATTGCTGGGAATATACTCTTGATTAAGATAAATCTATTCAAAAAGGGGCTTATAGTTACTTGAAGTTACTACTATTGATTAATTAATTAAAAAATAAAATTGATTATAATATTAAATAGATATTAATATGACAACCATATCAATAAAATTTTGAAATATAGGTATATTAGCTATAGAAAATAACTAAAAATTTGTATAATTTTATTATATTCTTTGCAATTTTTATAATTAGTTAATATTTACCCATATTAATCCAAAATGAATATAAATAATATTACTACAATTAGTATATATATAAAGTAATGATATGATAAATATATTTACATACTAATTATTATTCATCAATGAAAAAATATATATTTTATAGCTTTTAAATAATTTGAAAATATATAAAAATTAATATTTTTATATTTCTTTATATTTTTTTAAACTAAAGTTGAATTAAAATATTTTTTAGTATTATTATACTTTTTATCAATTCTATACTATTATTATTCATTTTTTCTAGAAATATGATATATAATGTAACTAAATATTAGTTCTTGCATTGATATAAATTATTAATAATTTTAATATATCTATATTATTTTACAACCACTTATTATACAGGGTGTCCCAGAACTATGTAGGCAGTTTTAAAAAATCTTGAAGACTATAAATAAATTCTTTATTAAGAATAATACAGGAAGATGCATGAAATGAAGATGTAAACACAACAGATCATTGTTAAATTGTAAGTGTTCAAAGTGCTGTCCATCAACAGTGATTAAGTCATGGCAGTGTGATGTCATGGAAAGACAAACTTTGGAGAACAAATACTTGGAAATGTTTCTTGCACATGCAGTGATCTTATCCCACATCTCTTGGATAGTTTGTGGACATGGATTCTTATAGACCTCACTTTTCAACTGACCCCAGATAAAGCTGTCCAATGGAGTCAGGTGTGGACTTCTTGGAGGCTATTTGATACCACCTCGATGACCAATCCATGAATCCATGTCCAATACCAATTCTCTCATTGAGATAATTTCTCACAGCCAAAGCATAATGGGGTGGGGCCCCATCTTGCTAAAAGTAAGGCAACTCTTCACATTGGGATACAATCTTCTGATTTCAGGCATCACACGAATACGAAGAAGATCCAGATAGCTCTCGTCAGATACCATTCCATCAAAGAAGAATGGACCGATCAAGCCATATGAAGAAATGGCTACCCAGATGTTTACACCAGGGAGATTCACTTCTTCTTGTAAAATCTGATGGGGGTTCCCTTCAGACCAGTAGATACTGTTGTGACGATTGGTCGACCATTCAACTTGAAACTGGCTTCGTCAGACCACACAATCCTGTTTGGAAAGTCTGAATCAGCTTGTGTCTCATGGATGAACCATTGAGCAAACTTCATTCAGTTTGTGCAAAAGCATTGGCTGATATGGTTTGATGGCACTTTCTTTGAGAATTCTTTGAATCGTTGATTTGGACAGATTCAGATCTAATGACGCTTGTCTTAGACAAAATGCAAAGATAACTAAATCGATTTTTTTGTTTGATTGCGCTGTTCTTCGACGACCAGTGGACTGTTGGAGGCTGTCGACTGTTCCTTCTTTATCAAACTTGTCACATATTCGTGAGATTGTTTCTTGACATGGAGGTTTGAATTGAAAAGTAGCTTTCCATTGCACTCACAGGTATTCTCGTATTGAAAATACCACTGTAAAACTTGCTTCCATTCTTCAAATGTAAGCCGAATGCGGTGTTCACCAGCCATGATTGTTAGAAAATGGTTTAAACCTGCAGAATGCATCCAAAATTCAAATTAAAAAAGATATCTGTTTGTGAGAGAAGAATGGCAGTCATAGATAAGAACTTCTTGCAGTTAGTTAATATAGAGAATTCATTTTTAAATATTGCCTACATAGTTCTGGGACACTATGTATATATATTCAATGTTTTTCATTATTTTTTAATAATACAATAAATTAAACAATTAAAATAATTTATGTTTTTTTAATAATTGTCTTTTTTACAAAGTGTACTATGGATGAAGAAATTTGCAGTAACAATTCACCTAACTCAAAGGTAGACTCAAATGGCACATTTCAAATGAGGAGTACCCCGCTGCCAGTAGCTGAAGTGTTTAGCAATGATATCCTGAATGATTATGTAAGTATTTTAGTATAGGTTCATTGTTTAAGTTATTTGATTTTCATGCAATATTTTTTTAAATAATCAGTATTTTATTTACCACATGTCATGACTATGACAAATTGATAAAAGATCAAATATATCAAGTATAATTTTTGTTAAAGGAGTCTTCTTTACCAAATAGCTATACATTAATTGAAGTAAATAACGTTGAGACAGTGGCTGTTTTTAAATACCAGATGATAAAGTAGGCGAAAATTGGAAACATTTATTTCATAACAACGTAAACGTTCTCGACAACAACAGTTGTCTTCATCAGACATGTAAATTCAAAATATTTGCAAATAATTATTAGGCGAACTAAAACACAACAAATGAAACAAGTCAAAAATCTTCAACAAAAACTAGCTATCGGATCTATACATTTGAGAGTTAAGAGCAGATTGTTTAGATTTAATGTGAAGGGCTTCTTTAATTTTAAGTTGAAAATCGTACTTGGCAGAATCAATGATTACGAAAGATTTTTTAAAATTACAATTATTACAAGAAGCCAAATGAGAAAAAATACCTTTAGAATGCTCCTGAATCCGTTTGTACAAGTGGTGTTTGGTTTTGCCAATGTAGGAAATACCAGAATCAATCTGGCAAGAAAATGTGTAAACGACACCACTTTTAGCTAAGAGACTTGATTGTGTGTTCAAGGCTTTGAATTTTTCATAAAATCAAACGCCACTTGTATAAACGGATTCAGAGCATTCTAAAGGTAATTCGGCTATTTTTCACATTTGGCTACTTGTAATAATTGTAATTGGAATGGAAAATCTTTGATAATGCAAATAAATGTTTCCGATGTTCGCCTGCTTTCTACTATCATATTTAAAAACAGTCACTGTTTCAATGCTATAATTAGAAAGGAATGTTTTTAATTGTGCAACAGTATATTTTTAAAACAATTACAAAGGAGTGTGTTTTAATTGTTTTACACTTTAATTTTCAAACAATGATGAAGCAGTTTTTGTTGTTATTCTGCACTTTATTTTTAAAATGATTATAAAGGAAAGTGTTTAAATTATTTTACATAGAAAAGTTCCGATATCAGTTAAATTGTATAATTTATAGCAAAACAGGTCTTCGTGATGTTACCAGCAATGACTCTTTCTATAAGTGTAATTTATGTACAGCTAAAGAATCGACGTAAGGAAAACGAATACGGAAATTGAAAAGAAGAACCTTACACTATCGATCAATCATTTGTGAAAACAAACGACATCCCGGTGTCACAAACCTCGACGTTGTACTAATAATCACTGGAACCAATTTCTGACTAATCCAGATTTACCATGCCCGAAAATTTTAGATTAACCGACTTTCTGTCAAATATATAGTCTCTCCATACTTGAATTGCTGAGCACGACAGTCATGGAGGGGCATCTGTCCTGATATGTGGAGCCATCTCGATCCCTGGCAAATGATGACGTCATGTAGCCTACCATCGATCTACAGCAGTACATTAGTGTGAAGGTCATGCCAAATGGGAAGCGATTCCAAGAGTCTATTTTCCATGTGGCGGCTGTTTTCTTCGTCGATGAACGTCCCAAACAATTCTTTCAACAGAATAACGCGAGATGCCATTCAACTCGAAGTCGTGAAATGGCCTGCTAGATCAGGCAGAGTATGTCTCATTAAGTATGCATCATTGATTACGACCGAGTGAAACATGAGTCGCTGTTTGAAATGGTGGAATCGTTGAAACTGGATAACCAAGACATTGAGCTAATTGAGAACCTTTACTGTTCCCAGCGAGCTGATGTTAGGCTGAATGGCATGGTGAGTGAACATGTTGAAGTGAAACGGGGTGTGAGGCAGTGTAAGGCACACCTGGGTAGCGTAGTAACGGCAGACGCAAAGTCGAACGCGGAAATCAAATGGCGAATCGGTGTGGCTAAGATGACGTTCAGGAAGATGTACCGGGTACTTTCGGAAAGTCGAAAAGTGTGCCAATAAAAACTTGATTACGGGTATTGAAGTGTTATATCGGATTCGTGGTGAAAAGTCGTAAATAATAAAAAGTCGTCCATTGAAAAGTCATAATATATAAAAAATCGTGAACAAAAAGTCGCAATATTTAAAAAGACGTAATCATAAAATATAAAACCATAAATATGTCATCCATAAAATGTCGTAATTTTAGATAGGTCGTTAGGATCATCTAGTCCTATATTTCTATTATTTCCATAATTCCCTTCAACGCTGTGCGGGAACGCCTGGAGAGTTTATGAAGGTGATAATTAATCATCAGACAGATATATTGAGGAAAGAACGCCAGTAGGAGCTCGCCCTAATTGGTCGCATAGAGGAAAAGCGTGCACCAAGGCCACCAACGCGTAACATTTTTGGCTTGGCTGGAAAGTGTAACCGGAATGAGACCACTTCAGCTCACCCTAATGCTCAAACAGTGAAGGGAGAAGGACGCTATGGGTGCTGCCTAGGCCAGGAGTCTGGCTCGGCACTCTGATTGAAATCGTAGTTGAAATAGACTTGAGGTCTGCCTATCAGGAGTACCCTTCAGGTAGAGTTGAGGAAACCGATCGTATATGAGCATTGAAGAAATATTCAGTCATTGATCAAAATTAGTTTGATAATCTAACTTTTAATGCGCTACAAGGAACAAAACTCAATGAAACAATCCGTAATTATAAAAAACAAGACAACAATTCAAGATATTTTCAAGATACGGGACGTTTTACTATAAAAACAACAAAAAGAGTAAAAACCGAAATGAGATTACTCTAAAATCACATAGTGTACTTGATGGCACCATTGTACAACCATTTGCATGTAGGATATTTTAAAATATTAGATGTACGGTACAACCAGACAAAAATGATTGATTTTGACAGCCTGAAATAATGTGAAACAGCGTATATATTGCATATATATATTGTCTAGGGACAAACATAATTCCAGCACAGTTTAGTTGAGTTTGAAAAGAGATATTTCTATCAACGCTCCAGTTTGTGGATAAGATACAACAAATAAACAGACCGTTGGTAAAATTTCAAGTCTTAATTTTGTCATGAACAATAATTAAAACGTCTATAAAATTGAGAGATAATAAACCTATTTTTTTGACAAACTATTACACATATCAGTATCACGTATGCAAATAACATATTCCGGTTTTATCAAGACCAAGCGAAATTATGGGCCAGATGCTGCGAAGTCTGCTTCTGGGATCGAAACAGCGGGTCACGTTCTGTGACAAGCAGGCTACAGCAGTGCCGCCTCATCGAGCAGAAAGTGCACAACCGACAGGGCAGGTGTTTGCCGAACGAGGGCCGATCGCAGAGGATACAGTGGTCCAGTTTGGCAAACCTCTGCGACTCGTGAAAATTGCAGAGCCGGGCCTCCATCGACATGGAAGCGGGCAGACCAACCACCGTTCTGCCGCACAGATAACAGCCGTTCGCATTTGTACCTGCTAGGCAAAGACTGCCCGACATGGAGGCGCAGTTGGTGCACAATTTGAGCACGTTGTTCTTCTGGGTTGGATTGGTCGGGTTGGTGCATTTGAGCAGATTGGCCAGCTGGGAGCGTCGCATCGGGTCGGGGAGAAAGAGCCAAGAGGACCGCGTGCGCATCATACCGACCAATTTCTCACGCAGATTGCCGTGGTAGAGATGGTAGAGGTATTCGATATTCTTGATATGCTGAATGGTGCAATAGTTCTCGAAGTACTCGGCCAGAGTTCGGTGGATCACCTCCACCTGAATGTCCGTCTCGAAAAGGGCCTCCCTAACCGACTGCTTGAGGACCCGGTGACGAAATTTCATTACGGGAATCGGCACCGATTCGGTTTGTACGAACGACTTCATCGATCGATACAGCACGCTCCACACGGCCTGGGGAAGCTCAGAGTCCACTTTGTAGTTTTCCACCAGCATCTGGCGAACTTCTGTCTCCCAAATACCCGCCCGAGAGACGTAGAGCATCTGGAAAAAGCGTCTGACAATGCCGCTTTTGTCCTCGCTGATCAGACGGGTGAGAATGCTTCTATTCAGCGCTTCAATATCGTCGGGCAGCTGCTGGATTGCAAGAGTCAGCGAAGCATAGTCGCCATGGATGCGTAACTCTTCGCAAGCCTGTGTCAACCAGAGGGGATTCCTGGCCGTCTGGTGGCTAATCAGCGAGTCCAACTGCCCCGGGTCCATGCGTTTGCCAAAATTGCCGAAGAACTTCCGGGCGATTTCCATCGCGTCTGACGTCTCCAACTCTGTCATAGTCAGGGGAATCACCTGGCGCGTTCGCAGCAGTTCGTGCAACAAGCCGCCCTCTAGACAACTGACCGCGCAACGGACATTGGGCGGAAAGTTGTAGAACAACCAGGGCAATTTGTTCCGCTGTCCTCCGGCCATAGTCAATTCGTCCAATGCATCGATGACAATGTAGACCGGAGTTGGTTGCAACCCTGTCGCCTGATCCGCTAAGCAGTCCTTCCATTTGCCGAGTAACTTTCTCTCATCGTCGCCGGTCTCCTCACTCGATTGGTCTGCTGTCGTCATATTGAAAAAAGTCAATAGGCGTTCCAGCAAATTAGTCTCTGTCTTACTAGTGACCGTGCAACCAGTGAAATGATAGAAAAAGAGGTTCCCCGTTGCTTCGATTTTTCTGATCAGTCTGGCCATCAGTGTGGACTTTCCACTCCCAGCCGGGCCGCTCAGCGTCACAATGCCTGAACCTTGGGCGAAACGCAGCAGAGGAAGTTGGGTATCGTGCACCTCCGTTGTCTGATCTTCATCCATCTCCGATTTAGCGGCTCCCAGCGGCGGAGTCGGCGAGCTGGTCAATTCTTTGAACAATCGCTCGAGCAGGGCCTCGTGACCTTGCGAAATACGAGTAAGCGCTTTGAATGAGACAGAGTGCTGTTCGTTCTCGTCCAAGTGTTCCTTGTCCCCGCCGATGCTATTTTGGACCTTGCCACTGCGTTCGATCGCGGCAGTGAAGAATTCCAGTACTTCCTGAACACAAAATGGAGACAAAAGTATAAGATATAGGTATTCAAATGTGGCAGCGTACTGCGGGTCACCCGTATAGACTTTATATCTTTGGAATGTGAAACATGGAGAGCTAGAAAAAATATGTGTCGCTGTCTTTGCTCTCTCCCTATAAAAACTATCAATCGGACAATGACTGATTTGGATTATGAAGTTTTACAAACATCTCCTATACTACATACTAAATATAGATTACTCAGGAATAGTCTGGTTGTTCCCGCCAGTAAAATTATAATTTAGTACTATAATGAGACATGTCTACTATACACAGGCACATCTGGATTTCACCCAAACTTTGCGCCGGAAATTACTAAAAAACAAAATTTTACTGCGCCGGAAAATACTGTGAAAAAGAATTCTTGCGGCGGAAAGTGTGATACTTTTTTCCTTGCGCCGGAAAATACTGAAATATTGTTTTCCTGCGCCGCGGAAAATACTGAAATATTTTTTCCTCTGCGCCGAACTTTCATTTTGCTTTGAGCCGGTACGCCGGGCTTTCATGTTTCTTTGCGCCGGTACGCCGGTCCTCCATTTTTCTTTGCGCCGGATATAAATTTTCCTTTGCGCCGGTGCGACAGGTCAATTTTTTTGCTCCAGATGTGTGCAGAGGCGGCGGAATGGGGTGCTCGGGGTAGCACGTGCTACCCCGAGAAAACCGCACATTGTGTTGCATGGTGTGCTATATATATGTACATTACAGGTACACATTTAACTAATTTTCTTACCACGAAATAACGCCTCTATCTTAGCTAATATGCTTTATTTGCACATTTATGAACCCAACTATTTGCCACACTATGGCTATGTTTGGACGCCTTACTCTTCCTAATTTGGTAGTAATTCACTATAATTCGACTATGTTATATCTAATCCGTACTTTGATTGGTTTTCACGTGTTATATGAAATAAATGTGCTCTTGGACGGTTTCCACATGGCGTTAATCGATGGTATAAAATGCGAGAAATTACATATTAAGTAACGCGATATAGCGTTAATACAGCGGAAGAATCTCGTTAATGTTTATATTAGAAAATCGCGTTAGAAATGATAGAAATAGTGATATTTGCTATTTACCATTAATCCTGAAAAGGTTGACAGTGAAATAGCTGGAGTGTTTTCACTTGGGATGGGGATGTATTTATGTGATGAATGAATGTCGAACTATTATTTTCCTCTTTATATTTTTTACATCCAGCTAATGAACAAGTCAGTCTCTATAACGATAACCAATGGCTCAGTAACCATCCCTATGTAAACAAACAACGCGTCGGAGCACAGTTGCAGTTGTTCTCAAATTTTGTAAAGACCAGCCAAGCTAGACATATG
>JAUYWV010127368.1:0-20059 GCA_032274565.1 Nematoplana nigrocapitula
AAGTTGTTCAATTCCTCACGAGCCAAGGGGGGGGGGAACCTACTGCTTTAGTAGGTACGGGGGCAACAGCAACAACAACAACCTATTATATCCAGTTCTTCTGTTTCAATAAAGTCTTAAGTAATTATGTTTTTCTTTTACCTCTTCTAATATGTCTTTCTTGGTATCATTAGGCAATGGTTGACAAATGGTACATTAGAATGATCCCATATAACTGCATTAGAAAAATTGCTTATTGATCTATATTATTAAGTAAACTACGTGAGTCCTGATTGGTCAGTTTGCTGACAGAGAGCGAGAGCCAGCACAACCTAATTCACTCACTCTCTCAAACACTGGCTGACTGGCTTAAAGCTACACAGTCGGCCAAGCTGATCTATTGACTTTCTCTGTTGACTCACTCTCACTCAGGCATAGGCATAATGTATCTCACATAAAACACAAGTAACAAGACTACAGCACTACACTATAGGCTCTAGGTGCAGGTTATCTGCATGTGTGTTTCGGCATACATTTAGCTATGGTTGCACAGCAACTGATATGCTTTAGTCATAACAACACTTACATGCACAGCTGCAGCGGGCAACTGGTATAAATAGTTCATGATCTATACAAATTTGTCAATGTTATGCAACATAGGTTAAAAATATTATTGAAATTGTTAATCATATACAAAAATAAAAAGTAAAACAATATATTATCTCTCATGTGGTACATATTTCATTGAATATAAATAAGGTTATTCTTAATCTAAATAAAAAATAAAAAATAATTTCTACAAAGTCTAACTCCAAGGGATAGTCAAATGAAAGTCAAACTCTTTTAACGAAATACTCAAGAAGACCTAACTAATCACAAAAATGACTCATTCATAATTGTCCCATTTCTCCACATTTTTGTTTTTCTTGACAGTGTGTGACCCTGATGAAAAGGACCTTTTTACCTGGGGTTTCAGGGCATCCCAATATCTTGCTTTCATGGTCTTTGTATAATTTACAGCATCAGTACCCATAGTCATACTCAAAACAAGTACAATATATAGGTGCAATGATGCTTCTGTGTCTCTTCCTCCCATCCCTTTTAATATTCTGACATATGCAAAATACAGACCTTCTGATACTGAGATATGAGGATTCTTTGAATTGCCTGCCTGCTTACCTTGATTATGTTGAGATCAAATTTAGACTCCAACCAATCCCGGATAACCAAGAAATTTCATATTTCAAATTTAGACTCCAACCAATCCCGGATAACCAAGAAATTTCATATTTCAAATTTAGACTCCAAACAATTCCCGGAAAACCAAGAAATTTCAAATTTAGACTCCAACCAATCTCAGATAACCAAGAAATTTCAAATTTAGACTCCAACCAATCTCAGATAACCAAGAAATTTCAAATTTAGACTCCAGCCAATCTCAGATAACCAAGAAATTTCAACATATGCCAGACAACACCTACCTAAAGTACATATACACTGAGAGACCCTCTTATGTTCAGATAAAATTAATGTGAAATTCCTGAGCAAATTGACTTTGAACATGAGCATGTCAGACAGAAATACATATACAGCCCATTCGATAGATATGTGAGGACGCATATAACAAGGCAGTTGAGATGCTCCTGGGGAAGTTAATTCCATTCTTTCTTGGACTAACAGGCGTTTTGCATTTAGTTCAAGCTGGACTACTGGCTGCACTTCTGCACTTTGTGGGACACACAGTGCTGCCACTCTGCGATTATTTTACGTGTTGTCTGCATTTGGTGATTATTATGCTGGACTTACAATACTCAGTGATTATTATTCCAATAACACCGGCAAAGATAATGAGATGGAGGGAGAAATTGCGAAAATGCTCTGATAAACTGTGAAAACACTGTAGAATCATTCGACACCTTCTGCTAAATAATAACTGGTTACTTAAAATATTCAGATGCTATACTAACTCTGTTGGGGAAAAAACCGTTATTGCTCGTGACATTTCTTGATTTTATCTTTGCTTTTATTTTTTCATTCCTACTGTGTACCATATGTTTTCAATGTTATAAAAGGTAAATATAGGAAATTGATGATATTTTTATGTTATTGTTGGAGAAATTCAATTAATTTGTTCAAATATAAAATGATGATAAATTTTAAAAGTATATCGATCGTGGCATAGTGCGGCTAAACAAAGACTTACACCTAAAGAGTGTTAACAATTGTCGTAGTGTACGGGGAAAAGGAAAGAAACCGTCTCTGGGTATTGCTAGGTGGCTGAATGAAGCGCCGGGGAGCAATTGTAGACCGAGGGGGGCAGTTATCGAAAAGTATGCTGTCCGGGGATGCACATGATAAAAAAAGTTTAATTGCTGCAGTTACACGTCTCGAGGAAAGTGTTGGAAGGTTACTGCACACGCAATCCCTAGAGCATATGATTGAGTGAGCTCTGCGTTGGATACCCTCGATCGAGGAGGTGTCTCTAGATGACAGTCCGACAAATAGAGGCGAGCAGTACTCAAGTAAAGATCGTATAAGAGCGGTGTACACTGATTGTAACTTTTCTTTGTTTAGGATGGGTTTCAGAATGCGTAGGGCATATAGGCGTTTGGAGGCTGCCTTAACCACGTTGTTGGTGTGATGGTGCCATTTTAGGTCGCTCGATAGGGTGACTCCAAGGAGCTTCATGCTTTCTGCGCACGCGACTTCAGGGATGTTCGGGCGAGAGATGGACGGAGATGAAGTCACACAAAGACAAGATGTTTTCTTTAAGTTAATCTTCAGCTTTACTTCGTTGGCCCATGACAACATGTGTTGGTGTTCTTCTAATAATGCGGCGTTGGTGGAGTCGAAAAGTGGGATGACGAATGTACAGTCATCGATATATTTGATGACCCTGTTACTTTGGTTGACGACGTTGAGAGAAGCGATGCTGACGTTGAATAAGAAGGGACCGAGCAGGGATCCCTGGGGTATGCCAGAGGTAACGGGTAATACAGAACTAGTGGTGTTGTTAATTCTGACGGCTTGGAAGCGGTCCTGGAGGTAGCTACAAGTCCATTGAGTGAATCCGAGGGGAAGAGAAAGGTTCGTAAGCGATTTGACGATAGTTTCATGGCCCAGTTGGTCGAAGGCCTTTGAAAAGTCGTAGGCCACCAAGGCGACACCTTTCACGTTTTTCTGGTCGAGGAGATAAGTGATGCGGTCGTGCAGGCATATAAGAGCGTGAGTGGTGGACGATTTAGGGCGCCCGCCGAACTGGTTGGGCCCGAATCCTTGTATGAGAAGTTCTTTGATGCCTTTCTTGAGTACAAGTTTCTCAAGGATCTTGGATGGGATGGGTAATAAAGATATTGGTCGAAGGTCACTTTTATTCGGGGGTGAAGTTTTAGGTATAGGAGTTATATGACTTATCTTCCAAGGCTTGGGAAAGGTACGAGATTGAACTGACAGGTTGTAAATGTGTGCCAAAGGGCCTGCTAAAAATTGGGCGGCTTTCGAATATAGTAGAGTTGGGATGCCGTCACATCCGTACGCTTTGTCAGGTTTAACTGCCGAAAGAGCAAGCAAGACTTCATCGACTTCGATGATAGGGTGCCAGTCAGATAGACCTGGCGGGCTAGAGACTTTGGGTCCAGTCGTGAGAGATTTGGCAAGTGTCGAGTTTATCTCTTCAATTGCAACGTTGATTGATGGAAAAAGGGAGAGCAGACTATTCATACTTGTGCAGCGTGCTGAGTTGGTACCGTTACTTTCGTTAACAACCTTCCAGAGATCTTTAGGAGATCTGCTAGCTTTGTGGGCCCAGCGTTGTTTTGACAGGTTGATAAGGCGTTTGATCTTGGTCGATAGGGTAGAATAGGTGGTGAAGTCTTTTCTTCTAAAGGCCAGCCAGCGTTGGTTAATAAGTGACTTTATGTAGGGGGTAATGTAGGGCTTGTCGTTTGGTGACATACGCACGGTGGACGTCGGAATAGTGTGGTGGAGGTGGTGGAGGATAGTATTGTGGAAGCGTTCGCACTTCATGTGAACGTTTTCGTTGGATAAATAGAACGTTGACCAGTTTATGGAAGCAGTAGCAGTTACGAATTTGTCGACATTGTGGGGGCGTAGGTCGTAAACAAGTGTAGGTGGCATGACGGGCTTTTGGGATGGTGGGAGGTATGTAGCGAGGATAGTGTTGTGATCAGCATTTCCAATTGGGGGTCCGACGGTGACGTTGTAATTGTCTGCACATGATGAAGACACAAGTAGCAGATCGAGTGTGGCTCCCAGACGCGTTGGTTCCTTCACTGTCTGAACGAGGTCGAAGGAGTTGCAGAGGTGAGTGATTTGCAGCCGATTAAAGTCGCCCGCGATAACAAGTCTATAATTTGGGAAGGACAGGAGAAGAGCGTCGAGGTTGTTTGAGATAAAGTTGATTACTTCGGATTGAAATCTGGTGACACAGTCGGGAGGGATGTAAATGCAAACAAAAATGGTAGAATATTTGGGAATATTAATCCAGGTGCTGTTTGTGCCATAGGATGACCCCCGTGGGGAGTGTCTAGAGAAGTTAGTGTGCGATTTGATAAAGACACATACACCTCCTCCGCGTCGATTGTCGCTTCTATCATCAGGGAAGCACGAAAAGTCGTTCATATGAATGACGCAAGTCGCAGACATAGGAGGTAAGCCAAGATTCAGTGAAGCAAAGAATAGTTGGGGTATATGCGGCGATTGTGGCGCGGATGAAGTCTAGTTTTGGGACAATGGATTGGATATTGGTAACGAGTATGACTGGTGGTGGAGACTGGGTGGGAAGATGAGATGAACGGGGGAACTCGTGCCGATTCCCAAAACCTAAAAATCCAACTGATTGTCTAATGAGAATGAGTCAATTATTATATCATTTTCAAGGAGGTTTCCACTAGTGATTTTGTACTGCTTTTCAGGAAAAGTTTTCCGGAGTTCAGCAGCTTTGATGCGGAGGCGTTTATTTTCTTTAGTGGTTCGAGGAGGCTGGTCGCTGTTTACGAAAATTCCTTTGTACGTGGGGTCGCCTTTGAAGATTTGCCGAGCCATGTTGACAGCGTTTCTTTTGTGATCGATAGACAAGAGAGATACCTTGATAGGTCGGGGTTTGCCCGAGGGTTTCCCCAGTCTGCTATGCTTGTACTCAGTCTTTGAAATGCTTAGTTTCTCCATAACAGTGTCAAGCTGCAATGGAGATTGCGTATTGATTTCCTCGGGAATTCCGAATATAATTAGGTTGGCAGATCTATTGGTAGCATCCAGTTTTTCTATGTGAAGCGCTTGATTGCGTAGAGCAGATTTCAATGATTTAATCTCCTTTCGCTGTTCGCTGATTGTCTGTTGGAAGGTAGCAGTTAGGGCTTCGGTCTGCTGTTGCAGCTGTAGTTTAAAATCAGATCGCAATTGATCGAGGGCTGCCTGTAGTGCGGATGTTGTAAGAGTGTCATTGATCGGAGAGCTAACATCACCAGCTGATCCAGAACGCGTGGATGGCATGGTAATCAAAACTGCGGCAAATAACCAGTGCTCAGCGAATATCGAAGATTTCAGATCGATATTTTAATTAAGAATTCAACAAGCAAATCGGTATATACACAGGATGAAAGGCAAAAACCGCAAAAAAGGGACGAAGAACCAAAGACTCACCAACAAAAACACAACGACGGGATGGCTGACAACAAGTCACACAGAATAGTACAAGTTCCGACACAATACGCTCCCAGAAAGCCAAGAAAATACGCAAATCACGAAGACACGACGAGAGCACAACCGCACAGCGAGAATCCTAGTCGAATATTAACATCTAATATGCCGTAATATTTAACTAAATAAATATTATCATCTATATTTCATATGGGAAAGCGACACCGCAATCAACACAGTGCTGTCAGAACACGTAGCCGCACAAGTAAACATTCATTTCCAAAATTGAAAACATCTGGCTTTTAGAAAAAGAAAGAATTCGGAAAAAGCTTGAAAGGAAAATATGGTCAGAGGAGGAAAAGATACACAATCGTGAACAATCAAGACAAAGAATGACAAACAAATTTCCGAACAAACGGAATTATACACCACGGATTAATAACTTGATGAAGATATCTGCTGCCGAGAAGAGAAAAATAAAAACGAGCAAAGAAGAAATCAAAAGCAACGTCTGAAACAGGAATTTGGAAAACAATAAAGAAAACATGATACTAGAAAAATCCTATGAAACACTTGTGAAGAAAGTAAACTCAAATACAGAAAGTTCTAGTAGTGTGAGAAGAAATAGTATCAAAATAAGAAACATGTTACATGTAAAACCACCGGAATACGTAGACAAAACTTGTTCACGCACGCAAAGAAGAACGAACAATATGAAAACGAAAAAACGATTGTCCAGTTGTATCTGCAATCTCGGAGTTTTGGTACCAGTAAAAATAAAGGTAAATTTCAACGTGATTTACTCGAAACTATTGTCAAACGATCGACTGTGTCAGGTGTGGCCCAACAAAAGATGTCTCGCTTATTGAAGATTTCTAAACGAAGATTGAACAAGGTAAAGACGACAACCAGTTTTCGTGGAATAAAACTATTAGCTATTACGCTCAGAAATTCAATCACAGAATACAGAATATTACAAACTGTTTTCAAGGCCGCTGTCGTGCAAATACAAGGACGCGATAAATGCTAATTCTCGAGCTCTTGAAATGACTGTAAGAATTATGTACAGACGTTTTCTAAAAGAAAAACCTACTTTGAAGGTGTCACTTACTTCATTTGCTTAAATGAGGCCAAGGACGATTCGTAAGTCAAGTACAAAGGATTTTCTCATCTGCCGCTGTGAGGTTTGTCTTAATGTCTAATGAAAGCTTGATTCGCTACATCGTAAAGAGATCAATATTACAAAAGAGATGAGAAGCCTTTATGACTTAGTTGTCGAATCTGTCTGTCTGCAGAAGCTCAAACCGTGCTACTTTGGGGAATGCAAAAATTGTGTTCCCACAGCTTGTTGAAGAAAACCTTCGTGACCTGCTTCATTCCACTGATGTCATTAAATGAAACAACTAGGGCAAGAAGAGTGTAAGCGTCTCAATAAAGAGCAACAGCAATGACACTGGAGCTGACAGAAAAGATATTGTCAAGAATCAGTACTTTGAATGATGTGAAAGATCTATTATCTTCGATTCTAATCGATCTTCAAAAGTTGTCCAAGCATCCGTTTGTTGCGAAACATCAACAGATTCAACGTAACCTGTCACAAGAAAATCTGCCAAGGGAATTGCATCTTGTATGACGTTGATTGCAGTGAAAATTTGACCGCCGAGTATCGCGAATCGCCACAGTCATTGCACTACATAAAGGACCAGTTCACACTCTTACCAGTTGTGGCATTCTATTGGAATGTGGAGAAAGTGATCAAAGAAGAGTTTATTGTGATATCAAATGATGTGTCTAACAATGAATTTCCAACAGATGTTTTCATCAATTCTGTTCGTCAAAAATTAAAAGCGAGACGGGCTTTACTTCAGGCAAGTAAAGAAATATTTTTTCTGATAGATGTTCCACAAAATGTTGCATTAGAACAATGGACAAAAAATATTATATAGTACCAAGAAATTTTGACAGTGGTATTTATTTGGTTTCAGACATGGTAATATTCAGGCGGACTCTGCTGGAAGGACATATAAGTCCATTCTTGCTCGTCCCATACTACATACAGGTGATATCCTTTCAAATCTGGACGATTTCCAACAGCTGGAGAACAAATGGGATCCGCCCGAGAAAGAAACATTGCGCCGGTCTATATAATTACCGTTCCATTTGAAGTGGTCAACGAGGAAAGAAAAGTTTACTCCAAATCGAATATCCGTCTCAATATAATAACAAAACTCCATCAGCTGACATCTGTTAATGGGGATGGTAAGTTGATAACTGCTGAATTGTCATGCAGTTAAACAAATTGTTTGGCAGACATTAAACATCCGTCTGAGACCAAGGGTTTGATAAAAGTGGCGGCAATGAAGAAATAAGAACAATGTGTATAAATGTCGCTTTCTTTACATCTTGTTCATGTATTGCTTTAAGGTATTACTTTGCGTCTCGAGTGTAAACTTTTATGTTTAAATGTTACTCGTTGTATTATAATATTGCCCTACATTTATTATGTGAATCTTCATTTAACGATTAGTACAACAAATTAACGTTATGTTATTGAGGTTTAATTGCAATAAACATTTAATATAAATGTACTCTGAAAGAAAACTATTTTATTGAATATGTACGAATAAATTGTGTTTGTTTTGTTAGTATAATATGGTTTCTACGTTGTAGACTTTCAGTTGGACTTAAAAATATAATTATAAAACTGGATTCTGTCGCTTTCGTCTGCATTAAATGACTGTGTACAGAGGCCAAGTTTTAATATGTTCTGGGACAATCTTTTAAAAAATAATAACCTTGATTTGTCAACTACTTGATAATTTCAGAGAAAATAATGATGTTTATTTTTGTCTTCTGATCAATTTGTGGCGCGTCATTTTTAGATAGACCCTTATCAGTTTGGCTGCTAATTAAGTATGTATGTAGGCACTGATGCCCCCTTCCATTTCTATAAAAAGGGTTTCTCGGTGTATAATTGTATGTGTGTTTGTCCCACATAGGGTCTATGTGGGATTTGTTTGAGTTTAAACTTGGTATCAACATATTCAAATGAGTAGAAAGGCATATTGAAGCATACTCGCATCTCTATAAGACGGCTTGTCAGTCGTAGTTCTTGGTCTCGATGGAGGAAGGGAAGAAGTGAACGATTACGTATCAATTGGACATACTTGTCCTTGTTATATGATGGCCAATCGTTAATGGGATGACAGGTCAATATCATTTGTCATACCTTTTATAGCGGAGGTCATCCAAAAGATATCAATCTTAGTTTTCGTCTTTCTTGTCCATAAGTATCGAAATATCGTCTTGTAAATTGATCGAAACAGCATTTTCGCAGAGATTTATGCACTTGTGTCAACTTCCACACGAGGGAAAATGAAGGGATGAAAGAAGTGATTACCACTTGGAAGAAGTAAAATGCTAAGGCGTAGAAGAAGAAATGTCGGTTTTGCTGCTATTACTTATTGAATACCCGTCTATTAAACAGAAATATTGTACTTTATTAGTTACAAATAATGTATATTTTGATCATAACAGTGTATGAGTTTACCAACCATACAAGTCATGTTATATAGTATCATACCAACATATGACAGGTTCTAAACCTTGCCGTGTGGCCACGCATGATTCTGAAGGAATGTATTAGGACATATTTACGCTCAATGAACGGTGCTATTATTGAAGCAGGGAAAAAATTAACTGGCCCAACCAGAGGAAAGGGTTATTCTAAAAAAATGTTCTTTCCTTAAGTGTCTAGGCAGAGACTCGTTTTCCCCACGGCATGTCCTCCCACGCCGCTCTCTTGCCCCAAGGCATATCTTCCCACGCCGCTCTCTTGCCCCAGGGCATATCTTCCCACGCAGCCCGCTTCGAATTTTCCCAGTTGCCAGCCGGAAGGCGTCGTTTCATTCGTCCAGCGGTAGCCAATGAGAAAAGGACAACGCTGATTAGGACAGCGAAAATGATTGTTTGGAACTTCATTTTTCTGAAACAAAATGAGAACTAAATGTAAACAATATAGACAGATTACTGGAGCGAGCTATATTAGAAGCGTGGGTTTGTGATTCCTTTGCTAGCAATGCCCTCAATGTAGGCTGCTAAGGAAATTCCGTGACGTCATTATCCAGCGAAGGAATCTGAATGATCTGAAATGAACGTCACGCATACGTCCTTTTATCCTCTGCTCTGAACAAAAAACTGTTTAGACTCTGGGACCATATAGCCCACGATCATATGCATCATCGAGACCTGTTGGCCAGACTTCAAAGCGAGAGTAGACTACAAGATCAGCTTTCCGAACGGAACAATGCAATTCTCAATTACAATAACCACAGACGGGTTGGAATTTTAAAGACTGAATACGGAAAACGTATTCTTCAAAATATTGTTGATTTGGGCATATCTGCATATATGCACATGCATATATACATTATACAGTATCTTGAATTTGCACAAAGATTGGATGATGATCTTACAGTGGTTGGAAATGTTATATTGAGTAATCAAAATAGGCATATTACTTTGTGACTAAGCCATATGCGAAGTTATGAAGGATGTTTTTTTCTGAATGTGTTTGAAATAAAAAATGTCTATGAAAACTTGTATGTAGTTTTATTAAGAACCTTGTGCCAATAATAATCATATGTAAATTTATAGAATTATGCGAATTTGAAAGTAAAAAGGTATAGTTGTGTCTTTTTACTCAAATTAGTTAATTTAATCAGATCTAAACATAGGAGGTCAATTAGGATTTTGGAGAGAATGAAATGTATATAAAATGTAAGTCATAAATTGATGATTGTTTATTGATAAACTGATTGAACTTTTCAATTCCCCTAAACATAGAACATACAGTACACGGAATGACTTTCATATAATATTCACGATTACCTAATTAATCGCGTAATGTAACGTAATAGGAAACTTAATCACATTGATGAGCCTCCTGTTTGAAATCAATAAGTCCCATAAAACATTCTGCATCTGCTCCGTTTTCGATTATAATTAATGGTTTCTCCTTTCAATGCATACAATATATAAAATTTTGCGAGTCTATAATTATTACACAGAAACTGAGCGCGCACAAATTTCATCTTTACCAAAAGAATTGTAAGAGAAATGTCATGTGCAATGCAGAATTATTGAAACTAAATGGTTGTTTCTCAATACAAATTCGTTGACTGATATAAAAATTCCACAACTGCTGTCGTTCAAACATTATGCTACTCTTCTTTATTTGCTTATGTAATGTGATGAAACTGTGTTCAATGTTGTAGTTTATTGTTATGCTCAATTTGAGTAAAAGGTCAACTGGTATGGTCTATGTTTCTGTTTTTCTCTCTATAAAGTGTAGTTTTAGTCAAAAATCTGCATGCAATATCGTTTCTTTTAGTCTTCGCCAAATATAGAACATGTTCCTAGCTTTTCGTATCATAACAATTAGGGCCATCGCGCAAGTCCAGATTTTAAATTTAGGATGGATTAGTAAGTGAAGCCAGATAAAATATACTGACCAAATTTAAACGATTGATAGATAACAAAGCATAATTTATGAGACACGCGGTATACATCGACATACATTTATTTTTGGCCTGCACTATATGATGACCAGTGTTCCTTCCTTTCAAGACTTGAGTTTGCTACTCGACTGTGCTGATCTATGTGTGTGGATGTTTCTGTTGGTCGTAATACAATAATAATTACCTGTGTCTCCTAGCTGGACCGAAATTCTATGTAAAGCATGCTTTTGTTTAAGTTTGTTATTATAAGCATGATTATTTATCTCCCAGAGGACAGGTTCCTCTACACCTATAACTATGTTTGTAGTCATCTGTTGCGATGTCCTTCCGTACGCTTATAACTCGAGAACGGAACATGGCAGAGGGTTGCAAAGGGTTTCAAATTTAAAAGTACATAATTAATCAAAGTAAAACCAGCTAAAAACAGCGAGATACTTAAAAGGCATCATATGGTTTTATTTTACTATTAATAAATGTGAGAGTAGTACACCTACGGAATTTATAAGTAAAATTGGTTACAATTCAAGAGGTCACTTCTATAGTGGTTAATTATGTGACTGGACAGCTTTTAAGCCATTAACCCCCCTTGGATCGGCCCTGATTTGATCCAAAGAAATAATCTTTCAACATAATTCTCCTCTCTGCTTTTTCCTATCGAATAATCATAATAAATTATTTACTTGAAAATTTGGTTGTTTCCTGACATTTTATTGCTCTATGTATCCCCGAGCGAAGCCGAGTACCTCCGCTAGCAAAGTCAAATAATTGTTCTATTTATGATACGACAAAAATAGCGCTGCAAAAATCGTAAACAGAATCGTTCCATATATAAATATATATATATATATAATCTGCTTAGGACGGACACACTATCCTCCCGGCCGATCTTATCGACGGAGAGACTAGAGTTGTTTCTTCCCAGCATTTCTCGTGCCGGTTTGTTTGAATGGGTTACTGGATGATGTCTGCGAGAGATCAGGTTGATTTAGGCGAAACAGTATTCTCTGCGTGGAAGACCGGTTGAGTTGGGATGAGCTCAGCCGAACGCCCGGGGATGCCTGACCTTCATTCATTCAAAGCAGTGTTCCAATTTGCCAAGCTACTCGCAGGAAAAGCAATAATCGGTATTTAACCTGACACCATAATTCAAAAAAACTGAACTGCTCGGTGAATAATCAGAAATTTGTTACTGCCAATTTGATTGGATGGCACGCAGCGGAAGAATCCCATTAGGTGCATGAAATTACTCTGTAATTTCGAAGAAATGAGAAACAAAACATAACTGTTTTAAAATAAATTTCAGACTAAAAGACCGATTTTTTTAAACAAAAGTTTTGACATATTTCACTTGCTTAGTCAAATGCCGGTTGTCTTGCAGTATGGTACATTTCGATATATTGGAAATCCTTAAGATCAAGTAAGATAAATACATATCTTTACACATACTGTATTATAAACTCAAATCGTTTTTTAATGAGGAGATTTGGCTAATTCATGATTCTAAATTGGCCTTATTTAAACCCATTTCTTATCTTGAATGACAAATCACACCGTGATATATGACGGGTAGAAGTAATTCATCACTTAATACAATTTATGAAATTAAAATTCATCAAGCAACGAGCATAAGGATTTTCCAAATCTGAATACAGCAACAATATATCTTTGCCTATTTAACCAAATCAAGCATAACACAGCATATACTGAGGTCAGAAAACCCTGAACTGGTATTTAAAGGGCTGTCTTAGCCAAATAGTTGCCTTATATCTAACACTCTTTCCTAAATAGTTTTAATGCAAACCTATCAACTACTTCACTATTTTATAAGCGTTCTCCCAGCCTATAAGAAGAACTATTTAAATCATTATTCTTTTCATCTCTGTATTTTTCTTTCTTGCACACTATTATCATTTTGTAGATAAAATGGCACTTCGCTGTTTGACATCAGTTGGACAATTATGCTGACAGTATCAAACTGAGCAATTTAGAAGCCTTAAGATTAAATAATAGATATAGAAGATCAAAGAGTTCGAAAAATCCATATAATTAAACTGTTTTAACTACGTAGCTTCAACCAACTTCAGGCTCTCATTTTAACTACATAGAGGAGTAATCAAGAAAAAACATAATTACAATTACACACAAATTATAGAACTTGCATTGGACGAAATTTTAATGAAAAAGTGTTACGTAAAACGAAGCAACAAAAATGTATTCAAAGATGCTTTATATATTGTTTGATGGTCACAGCTTCCGTTATTGCTTAGTCAACATCACTTATCTGATTGTCAATTACACTAAATATTTTTGTGACATCTTGAGCACAGCTGGCATAGTTGTTGTTGTTGTTGTTGTTGCCAGGGAGAAACCGGGAGCTACTATTGTTGTAACCGTTTCTATGAAAGTCGTGTTGAACCGGGCTTTCTGCCAAGATCTGATAGCTCTCCAATCTCCCCTTGCCTTCTCGTCTCCTCAGTTCCGGAGCACGTCAACAGAATGCGTTCCGTATCATCTTCCTCCTCACCACATTTTCTACGCCTTCCAATCCGAGCCTTCTTCTGTACCCTTTTGAGTTCGAGCGAATGACCCATCCTGTACCTTCTAAATCTGAGAGCTTCTTCCTTCGTCCAGTCTTTTTCCATTGCCTTCTGAACTCCCCAATCTCTACAAATGTTCTTTGATCATGGCTATATGTTTCCTTGCTTTTTTAAAAACAAAATAAAATTCTGGCCTTCGCGACGTCCATCTCCTTCCTGCTTTAACTTCGCCGCTTCTCCTGCAGTGGTCGGTTGATCTCCGCTCAGAGTAAGAGAGGATAACGAAAATTATGATTATACCTACGTATATGTAAAAATACCAGAAATTATGTTGCAGAATTACTTTGTGTCGCGTAAATTAAAGTAAAATGAAAACATTAATTGTCTTGCCACATTACATCTTTATTTAGCGTTGTACAGTACTATATATGCAGTAAAGATTTTTTGTGGTACATTTATATAAATGGAGTGCGCTTCGTTACACTGTGTGACAGTGTGAAAAAAGAAAACGCGATTGACGTTCATTACATCGGTATGCACAGAGTATAAGTCATTTTAACAACCTGCTACTAACTAAAATTTCTATTTCATGTCCAAAACATCAATTTGTTTTCCTGTAAGGAATTTCTTTATGAAGTTTAGCTAATGTTAGATAAACCTCATGATTTTAACGGCAGCTAAACTAATGGCAGTAGTTATTTTTTAGCATTCAACAGTTATTTGACGGCCTTTGAGGATTTCTTAAAAATAATTAAGCGCGTTCTTGGATGAGATCGTTTTCATAATCGTTACTTTATACTTTTATAATTAATTCGCCTATAACAGCAAGCTACAGTACGTTGTAGGATTTTCAAGTACGTAGTCTGAATTTCTCCTAAATATGGCGGGATAATGAATTTACGTGCTACAGTATATAGCGCAGTGAATCCAAATTCCCTATCAAAGTTTTCTCATGGATATCTCATATTAATCAGAAATAGTTCAGGGAGATTTGAGTTTGATTGACGTGAGTGATTTCGAAAAGCAGACGAAAACAATTTGTTGATCATCCTAGAATGGTTGTCGACCGTTTGAAGCTCATATTATATTTATATCAAAGAGGTTTGAATACATCAACTATAGAGTATAGACACGCGCCAAAACATGCAATTTCGGTTTTGGGGATGTTTGGTATAGGCAAAAATTGAAAATGAAACGACAATGTAATCCATCATTGTATTAGAAATTCAATCACAAATGACATGAGTTATATATCATCAGACAAAGCGAGTCTTTTGGAAGCACATGAAGGCATGTGGATAAATAATTCATTTAACGTTATTCAAAACATCATTTATTATATAAATACAACGACAGTTGTTGTTTTCTAACGTCTTTGGTAAAAGCATAAAATTGATGAAGTTAAGCCAGTAGTAATATAGTTTAGTATTTAGTTGTAGGATATACGGCCACATTTACTATTACTGTAGCTATCGAAGTCATTGTACAAAGTTATTATGTCTCTGAATGAGACACGCTGAATACCTGTGACTGAAACATTTCTCAATGATTCTGGGATTTATATTTTTATGAATTATTTTAAATTATTTAACAAATTCAGTTTATTCATATATAAAATTATAATAAAAATATTACCTACTAACAAAAAGAATTATATTACCTGTTGTTGTATTGGAAGCTCGTTGGTATTTTATTTTTAGCAAATTAATATTACGAAAATATCATAATCACATAACAGCTTCTTTCTGCCTACCCAATTCCACTGCTGTTTTTTAAACTGAAAATCGTCGCATCTGATTGGTTGAAAGGCAATCAATCAAATTACACGGAAATCCTATGTCTTCATATGGTCGTGTCTACTCCAGTATATTTATTCCAACCTATTTGATATATCCACACATTAACAGTTATATTTCACTACATATATGACTTTAATGATATTTCGATGTTTTGACCAAATGATGCACTCTGGCTGGATTCTTTCCGCGAGCCAGTGTCCAGAATGCGAACCGGGTGCTATAACCGTCCGTCTTTTTACGCATCTGCCATCCCTTTTGCAATTGGTACAACGCTATGAGTGAACTAACCAGAACTCACCGACATAAGGTGATGATTTACAACAGCTATGATCATGGATACACAATTCAGCGAAAGAGATAAAGATAAGAAATTCAAAGGCCTGAACATCTCACAGATTCTCTGGATTTCTATATGTGGTTTAAATGACGGTACTGACATTTGTTTCTCAATCACGGTATATGTAACCCAGACTGGAAAATGTGCGCATTACGCAGGTTATCTGCGTAGTACAAAAAATGCCTGCGTAGTCACAGAGGTATCCAATCATTTGAGAATATTATACCTAAACAGTCGTGTTTAGAGTCTGTTAGACTAAGCGCAACTTCTGATATTATATATATATTAATGACGATGAAATTGGTACTACTTTTAATGCCACTTTCGATTAAATGATGTCACAAAAAACGATTGCCTAATTTCGCCGCTGCGATTTGGGGTAAGACAGGTAATCTAAGTCATGCCCATGTTTCTTGATTTAAAATCACTCGAACAATGTAACTGTTTTCCTCAATCATTCAGAGAGATTATCACTGCATAGTAAGTTTTTATTGAAATCAGTTTATGCGTAGTGATTTTTAAGGAAAGCTGCGTAGCGTCCTGTTTATATCTTTGGCATATTCCAGACTGGTACCTATGTAACTACGTTTCTACTAAATTCAAATGACTTCCCCCTATGCAGGGAGTGGGGCCGACTGTGGATCGCAAACATTCCGGCCCAACACTAGTACACGACCACGTAGTTTCGTCCTGATCGGGACTCATCAGATGTACGCTAAAAAGGCGAACCCGAGAAAAGTATTAATTGTATCGCGCCATCACATGCAATGACCTACCAATAGTAAGTCAAACCGGGTTCGCCTTCTCTTGCGTTCACCTGATGAACCCCGATCAGGGCGAAACTAGTCGACGTGTAGTAGAGTTGGCCCGAAGCATTTGGGATCCACAGCCAACCTCTTTGTCTGGGGTATAAGGCATTTGTATTTACAAGTTTCTACCGCTTTGCTAATGGTTTCTACCTTCAGTTCGCTGTATGATAGATACAGTTGGCGCCGAGATTTTCTCACTGTCCACCTATAAACCATGATGATTTCCAGGCAACTTTCAATAAATCTTCTCTCTATCTCATACTATGGTGCTGCTTTGTGCTAGTTTATAATATCCTATTGTTTGATCTAGGGTTGAGCGATAAATTTTCTAATGAATCGGTTTTCATGCGCGTAGGTAACTGGCAGGCGAAAGTTGGAGAATGTAATCATCAAACGTCAGACTTAATTGTCTATTTGTTCTCACCTCTGAAGTCCGCGCACTGCGAGGTAAAGGTTTTACTTCTGCGGAAGACACTCAACAGGAAACCGTGCACTGTTTCGCAATCCAAGGAGCCGAAATTTGTTTATTGATCATGGGGGCGGGTAACACTACTTCGAGCATTTACGTGACTCTGACGAGTACTCACCTAAGTGATTTACGGATTTATGTATTCAGGTTTCTGTTTATTAAATCTGTGCAAAAACCTATTGTTCAACTACACTGATTCCAAACATAAATGCAATTCGTCGCGTTTGATTGAATAGCCGCGATTCACTTTTAATGGACAACAACTGAATCTACAATAAATTTGTTTACAGTCTAGACGCGACCACATCTGGATTTCAGGCTCTTTGCGCCTGAAATTTAAGGCGCAAAAAATTTGACCCGGCGCACCGGCGCAAAGGAAAGTTAATATCCGGTGCAAAGGAAAAATTATAGCCGGCGCACAGGAAAATTTATATCCGGCAAACCGGCGCAAATGAAAAATTATAGCCGGCGCACCGGCGCTTAGGAAAAATTATAGCCGGCGCACAGGAAAATTTATAGCCGGCGCACCGGCGCAAAGGAAAATTTATATCCGGCAAACCGGCGCAAAGGAAAATTTATATCCGGCGCAGGAAAATTTTGTTTTTAGTAATTTCCGGCGCAAAAGAGAAAAAAATCGTAGAATTTTCTGGCGCAAATTTCGGGTGAAATCCAGATGTGGACATGACTAGGTGTCTACTATACTGTAGACACAAAAGTCAATCGAGCTGAGCTGTTACCTAATTGGTCAGTTTGAATTCGAAAGTTTTCTCTGTTTAACTAGGAGTGTCATTTTATCGCTGTCAGCTATAACCATAGGAATTGTTTTTGTTGGAATGACGTAGTGTATGTATCACTCTGTATTATTCGTATTTTACATTAAAATTATATGCGACTGGTGTACAGTCGCGATGCTTTGATGTCTAATAAATATGGCAGAGTAGAATGAGATAATGTGAGATATTTGTTGATTTCTTTGCAAATATACATGTGCATATATTCGTCGTCCCAACTGTCAGCTCTCTATCATAAATTATCCTAATCTGAAGAGCAATTTTCAACATTTTTAATTTAATTTTTTGAAATAGCTTTAAGTCTTTAGGCTAATGGCATAATAGGTTTTCTTATGCGTATTATCGTCTTTTGATGCAGAGACTTAATACTGCATATTCTACTCGCATTTTTTATCTTGTGCTGTTGAGTCATTATATATAATAAGATTTATGCTGAAAGTAATTAACATGGTCTATCTTTTTCACCTTTTAAGTAAGCTTTCTCTCAGGAATCAAAAGATTATCATAGAAAATGCTGTTAATGGCTTAGTACAGCAAATCTGGTTAAAATTTGCAGTTATGTTTTCAAGTTAGTATACAGTATACGGTGAAATCATATATGGCAAGCAAGCAGGTTTGTTTGGGCCGTGTACCGAGTATAGTTTGTGTGCACTAAAAAGATTTCACGGTACAGTAGGTGTAGCGGAAAATGTCAGAATAATTATGAAATGAACGCATTTGGGTGAAGAGATAGAGTTTGAATATGGTTAGATCAATGTGAATGTAAGCCTTTCCTGGAATAATTAGAAAATACTATACAATCTAGTAGAATACAGGTAATGATGTTAAGAAAAATATATATCGAACGTCTTCGACAATAGTACAATCGAGCAAACATATACATGTAGATTGTAGATACCATAAACTTTCCATTTGAAATACGGACGAACATAGGATTCAAACAAATTAATTAAAATGAAGGCTGTAGGAATTTCATGCACACTCTTTCTTTAATTTTGAGCTGAAAGTCAGTGGAAGCCGTGACATTTATGAATGACATCTATATCATTAATAAGGGCTAACGGGAAAATTAGAGCAGCAGTAACCTACTCGGCACCGGTTGTGGATGTGGTTTTCTTCTCGAAACCTTGCTCAATTTGTTCGCCTGGCGACAAGGATAACATCTCAACAACACCGACATTCGTAATTTCTGAACACAAATGTAGAGCTGTGCTGCTATTATAGATATATCGGTCGCACTACGAGATCGCTCACAGAACGCACAAAAGATCACATTCCAACCGCTATCCTACAAGAAAGAAAGATCAAAACATCTTCACATATCGGTCTTCCTCTATAGTCGCATCCAGACTGTCTGCCGAATGAGAGAGACGACGCCTCTTCCAGGTTTGACGATTTTATCAAAGCCTACAAAACCTTGGAAGGTTTAGAAGCTATCTGAATTAAAATTAAACCAAGGATTCAGTGCACAGAAAAACATTTTACATCTGAAATTTATCCTGTGACTTTATCCTTCATTTTTGACTCCATTCTGATAAATGATAATATGCGACGAAGTCGATAATCCTTCGAAACTACTGGACCGAAGTTGCTGAAAATTTGCACAAACACGCAGACGCCAACGATTTGTATTAATGGCTCTTTTTTATTTGAAAATCCGAGGTGTTTTAGCAGATATTTACGATTAATTACCCGCGTAACGTAAAGTAATGGGAAAATCAATAGAATTGAGGAGCCTGCTATTTAAATTCAATGACCGAAAATAAAGTTCCGCAAATGCTATCTTTTAGATAATATTTTCCTTTTTTAGTAGGTATACAATTGTGTAAATATATTGAACAATGACTGCGCGCGTGCAAATTTTTAAATATACCAAGACAAATGTATGAAAGATGTCATCGGCAATGTAAAACTACTGAAACTAAATCATTTTGCAATAAAATTCAGTGAATGATATATAAATTTCGCAACTCCAATCCTTTAGACAATTCGTTGCTCTTTTTTGACAAATAATATGGTGGGAAAATGTTTAATACTATTTTTGGGAACGCGCAATTTGTAGTTTCTTTTTATTCGTATTTGTGTAGAAAGTCAACCGGTGTATCTATGTCGCTGTTTCATTCTATAAGGTGTATTTTAGATGTAATGTCGTTTCTTGAGT